>CM059425.1:158978240-159205030 GCA_030390025.1 Squalus acanthias | reverse complement strand
CACTCTACCCATCCCCCGCGATCTCCCCACCACACTCTACCCATCCCCCGCGATCTCCCCCCACACTCTCTACCCATCCCCCGCGATCTCCCCACCACACTCTACCCATCCCCCGCGATCTCCCCCAACACACTCTACCCATCCCCCGCGATCTCCCCACCACATTCTACCCATCCCCCGCGATCTCCCCACCACACTCTCCCCATCCCCCGCGATCTCCCGCACCACACTCTCCCCATCCCCCGCGATCTCCCCCACCACACTCTACCCATCCCCCGCAATCTCCCCACCACACTCTACCCATCCCCCGCGATCTCCCCACCACACTCTACCCATCCCCCGCGATCTCCCCCCACCACACTCTACCCATCCCCCGCGATCTCCCCCACCACACTCTACCCATCCCCCGCGATCTCCCCACCACACTCTACCCGTCCCCCGCGATCTCCCCCCACCACAATCTACCCATCCCCGCGATCTCCCCCACCACACTCTGCTGAGTTCACCACGGACATCCAACACATCTCCGGCCGAGACAATGTGGTAGCCGACTGCCTTTCCCGCCCCGCCATCCACGCCGCACACCTGGCAGTCGACTACGCTCAACTCGCAGCAGACCAGATCACCGACCCTGATCTGCTCTCCGCACCCACCAACCTGCCAGGGCCGACGTCGCCTGTGGCCCGACCGCAGTCAAGATCAAGTGCGACATATCCCTATGTCAACCTCGGCCCGTCATCCCAGCGTCCTGGCGCCGCCGGGTATTCGACATTCTCCACAACCTCTCCCACCCCGGCGCCCGCGCATCCATCAAATTGGTAGCCAACCGCTTCGTCTAGCGCGGCCTTCGCAAGGATGTGCGCACTTGGGCCAACTCCTGCCTAGCCTGCCATCGGGCCAAGGTACAGCAACACACGAAAGCACCCCTCGAGGAGTTTACCGTCCCCTCGCGGAGATTCGACCACATCCACGTGGAAATCGTCGGGCCCCTGCCGCCGTCGCAAGGCCACATGCACTTGCTGACCATCGTTGACCGCACCACACGCTGGCCCGAGGCAATTCCACTGACCTCTACCACCACCACCGACATCGCCAGAGCCTTCGTCAGCACCTGGGTCGCACGGTTCGGCGTCCCCTCCGACATGACGTCGGACAGAGGTCCGCAATTTACCTCTGAACTCTGGACCGCCGTCGCACGCAATCTCGGGGTGACCATTCACCGCACCACAGCGTACCACCCCCAAGCCAACGGACTGTGTGAGCGGTTCCACAGATCCTTGAAGGCATCTCTTCGAGCCAGCCTCCAGGACGGCGCCTGGACCGACCGACTTCCGTGGGTCCTCCTCGGCCTGCGCACCGCGGTTAAAGAAGACCTCCACGCATCGGCAGCAGAGCTCGTGTACGGCAGCCGCTGCGCGTACCCGGCGAGTTCCTGCCCACCGCCACGACACCCTGGTCAGCCGACCAGCAACGCCACGACTTCGCCTCACCGGCGCTGCAGTTCGCCCCGGTGCCCATTGCCCGACACGGTGAATCCACCTCACACGTCCCACTAAGCCTGCACCAGGCACGGTTTGTTTTCGTCCGGCACGACGCCCACCGCGGACCCCTTCAACCCCCGTACGACGGGCCCTACAAGGTGCTACAGGCTGGGGACAAATTTTTCACCCTGCAAGTGGGCGACAGGACAGAAAAAGTGTCGGTTGACCGACTCAAGCCAGCACACTCGGAGCCCGGTGAGCAGGTCCCTATAGCTCGTCCACCTCCACGCGGCCGACCTGCCCTCAAGCCGGTTCACCCGGCTGCTCCACGCCCGGCCGTTCCACGTCCACCGGCGTCCTACAAGAGCCGCTCCAGCCGGCCCATCAGACCGCCGCACCGTCTCGTCCACACCTCCTAAGCGGATTCTGTGGGGAGCTGTGTGGCGGATCGCCACCTAAACGAGCATAATCCACTCTTCCGTCCGTGGACAAAAATCCAGCACCTTCCCTTTAAGGCACCTTACCTTTAAGGCAGGAGTGGGAGGGGCCTCAGAGTTTGCCCAGAGAATTCTGGGAGCTTTCGTTGCAGCCATTTTTGTGCCATGCAGTTGAATTAAAGTTTCTTGTTTTCCACATATGGATTCAGCCTCCATTTGTGTTTCGCGTCAGCCTCAACAAAACCGTGAAAAGTGAGCTGTCAGTGCAAGTTGGACTGTTCTTCAGTCCTGATGCTCGGGAAAATATTCACAGGAGCAATCAAGACAACAGGAAATGTTGTGTGACAGAACTGTATGAAGTGTCCTCAGGAAAGTACAAACCCAGGCAAGCCCATGATACTATTTGCCCTGCTTGACCAATGCAAGAGAAAATTACCATTCCCAGGTATACAGGCATAGAGGTCAGCACGTCTGATTTGAAATGTATCTAACTGAAAAGTTAAAGATCTCTTAGCTGTGAACAACTTCTCACATTTCAGAGAGATAGCACAGTTGACTCACACTATGTTACAGGATATTGTGGAACATCTGAAATCAATGTTTATGCATCACGGAATATCTGAACAGGTAATTCAGATAATGGATCACAATTTTCATCTTTGAACTTTGATACATTTATAAGTAATATGAATCTTTTCACATTATGAATAACCCCAGATAGCTGCAAAGCAATGGGGAGGTGGAGAAAGCGGTGCAGAATACAAATAGCCTGCTCAGGAAGATACAAGCTGCAGCTGTACAAAGCCCTGGTTAGACCACACCTGGAGTACTGTGAGCAGTTCTGGGCACCACACCGTAGGAAGGATATAGTGGCCTTGGAGGGAGTGCAGCGTAGGTTTACCACAATGATACCTGGACTCCAAGGGTTAAATTACGAGGAGAGATTACAGAAACTAGGGTTGTATTCCCTGGAATTTAGAAGGTTAAGGGGTGATTTGATCAAAGTTTTCAAGATATTAAGGGGAACAGATAGGGTAGATAGAGAGAAACTATTTCCACTGGTTGGGGAGTCTAGGACTCGGGGATATAGTCTAAAAATTAGAGCCAGACCTTTCAGGAGTGAAGTTAGGAAACACTTCTACACACACAGGGTGGTAGAAGTTTGGAACTCTCTTCCACAAGTAGCAATTGATGCTAGATCAATTGTTAATTTTAAATCTGATATTGATAGATTTTTGTTAACCAAAGGTATTGGGGATATGGGGCAAAGGCAGGTATATGGAGTTAGGTCACAGATCAGCCATGACCTCGTTGAATGGCGGAACAGGCTCGAGGAGCTCACTGGGCTACTCTTGTTCCTATGTTCCTATAAGTTAGAAGATTAAAATGTTGGTCTAAGATACCATGATACATCACTGACAAATGAATACAGTCCAACAAAACTATTCATGAGTAGACAGTTGAGAGTAATTCTACTAGTACTTCCAGCAAACCTCAACTCTGGGGAGACTTCAAATCATGACATAGGGCAATGAAGCTTCTAAAGCTGAACATTTGCATAACAGACATGGAGTAATGATATATGATTCATTCTTGCCTCAATCATTTTATGCTAAAACACCTAAAAATTTCAACGAGCTGTAGTAAAACACCAGAAATTGATGTGACTCTTACACCCTAACCACACCTAGTTGTAAAAGAGTAAAGTGGTCAACTGAGATTACCCAGTCACCCAAAATATATGAGAATGCAGCGACCCAGGCTGGTTTTATGAAAGTGGAAGCTTCCAAGCTCTGGAATTTTATGTGCATTTGATCAGTGAGCATATAAGGTTATGAATAAAGTATAAGTTACTTTAGAAATAAGTTTCTATGGCCGAGGTATTCAGGGGTTTAGCAGCGGTTGTTAAGGCCCGTTTTGAAGGGAAAATGAATGATGGCCGACTCGCTTCCGCTCACTTCTGGTGGATCCCGCGGCGGCCGCCATTTTGGGCAGGTCGGCAGCGCTGTCGTTGCCAGCACTCGCTGCAGAATTGGAAATGAGGCAGATCGTGACGTCAATGAGTGTGCAATGCTGATTTGACGCATGACCTGCAATTTGGACGTCGCCGCTCCACTTACCACCCTCTCCTAATCATAACCAGCTGACCAAGCGTTCAGCAGCAGGAAGGAGCCCCCAGCAGTGCTATTTAAAGGGATCAGCAACAACTTGCAGCTGACATGCTTTTTAAGCTCTCCTGGCTCTGTCTAAGTTTCTGCAACTCTTGGAGCTTTCTAAACTTGTTTAAAGTTGCTGAGGTGACGGAGTGTTGCTGCAAGTGGAGAACGCCTTGCTTCTCATTTAAAAGCTTCTGCTCACACCACTTGCCCACAGTCGTGGGGGCTCTACTTGTAGTCCCGCTCATGCTCGAGTATCATAGGGAGATGGAGCGGAGGCAGCGAAGAGGAGGAGAAGATGCTCGCAGAAGGAGGAGGGCCAGGAGGTCTCTTAGCAGGAGGCCTTACCCACCTTGGTCTTCCGAGAGCGCTTCTCCTACCTCCACTTAAGCGAGGAGCAGTGTATCAGGAGGCTCTGCTTCACCAAGGTGGTGGTCACAGAAATCTGCCACCTCCTGCAACCAGACCTGCAGCTCTCCCAGTGGCCCTCAGGCCCACAATTTATTCACCAGCAGATCCTTCCAGTCTGCAGCAGGAGACATAACTAACATGTCACAGCTCGCCGTCCATCGCTGCATCCGGGAGGTCACAGAGGCTCTCTACACCAGGAGAAGGGACTACATTGTCTTCTCTCTGAACAGAGAGAAGCAGGAGGAGCGCGTACGTGGCTTTGCCAGGATAGCGGGCTTCCCCATAGTGCAGGGCACCATCGACTGCACACACGTGGATTTGTGGGCACCGTTTGACAACGCTAAGATGTTCTGTAACTGCAAAGGCTACCACTCACTTAATGTGCAGTTGTTGTGCGACCACGCCCAGCGCATCATGATGGTGAATGCCCGCTATCCTGGCAGCAGTCATGGTCCCTTCATCCTGTGCCAGTCCGGTGTGCCAGCAATCTTCCAGCCACCACATCAAACCCGAGGGTGGCTATTTGGAGACAAGGGCTATCCGCTATGCACCTAGTTGATGACTCCCCTCCGCAACCCCACCACTCGTGGCTAGCACTCATATAATGACAGCATGCTACCACCAGAATCACATCGAGCAGACCATCGGAGTGCTTAATCAACGGTCTGCTGTCTTGATCGCTCGGGAGGAGCTCTCCAGTACTCGCCGGAGCGGGTGTCCCATTTCGTGGTGGTCTGCTGCATGCGCCACAACTTGCATCATGAAGGTGCAGCCCTTGCCACCAGAGATTGCAGGACCACCTCAGGAGGAGGAGGAGGATGAGGAGGAGGAG
The DNA here is from genome assembly GCA_030390025.1 of Squalus acanthias. Lineage (NCBI taxonomy): Eukaryota > Metazoa > Chordata > Chondrichthyes > Squaliformes > Squalidae > Squalus > Squalus acanthias. Next base: position 159,199,713 of record CM059425.1, on the reverse strand, counting down.
GTGGAGGAGGGAGGGAAGAGGCAGGCAGCAAATCCCCGTTCCGTACGGGCTGTCCGTGAGTGCCGCATCAGACTCCGATTTGACTGATTAAAACCCCAGATCCTCATTGCTCACCACTTCTCCATACCATCCCTCTGTCACGGAACATCACAGCATCCTCCTGGGCACAAAGCTGAAATGAGAGCCACCACAAAACACAAATTCCAAACAAAATTCATAAATGTATCCAAATCCAATCAAAATGACAATCTCAACTAATCACCCTTGTGCATTCCCTTAGTGTCAGCCTGTTGTGTGCCTTTACCTACTCTAGTGCTCCTACGCAGTGCTCCCCCTGTGGCTGCAGCATGGCTGGTGGAAGGCTGCTGACTTTCAGTGGGGGAGACTGCAGATGGCCTTGCAGGACGACCTCAACCAGCGCTGGACCGAGAAGGCCCGGCTGTAGACTGCACCACCTCTGCATGGGCGGCAGCAGTCTGGGCTGGCTGGCTGATCGGCAGTGGCAAGGGCAATGGCGGAGTGGCAGTGGTGGGAGTAGGAATGCTGCTATCCTGCGAGAGGACAGCAGCTTCTTGCTCCACAGACCCACTGCCACTCCCCTGGACCGGCGCCTCAGCATTCCTAGCAATCTGTTGGAGGACAGATTGCTGGCCTACTGTGTCACCCTGCAAGCCCCTTTCGACACTGGTAAACCCAGCGATGCTGGCCGCAATCTGAGCTTGCATGGCAGCAAGCTGAGTCTGCAAGAAAGCAGTCTGCACTTCCACTGCAGCAGTGAGATGTTAGGTTGTTCTGTCTGTGCTTCAATGGAAGCTGCGAGATCGCCCAGCATCATCTGTGGGTCTACAAGGTCTCTCCTGGAGTTGTCCATTATTTCCACCCTGGAAATCATGGGCTCCAAGCTCTGTGCAAAGCCCCGTGCAATGTTGGAGCTGGACTCCTCCATGCTCCTTGACACTGACAGGAGGCTCTCTGGCAGGCCTGCCATTGCACCAAGCATTTCCGTGTACATGCCCATCACCCTTCTTCTGAAGGCCGTCCCATCAAGGTCATCATCTGAAACCTGTGGAGCAGAACTCGTGCACGAACTCGTCCTCCGGGTAGCTGGCACATGAGCTACCCTTTCCACCTGGCCTGGTTGCAGCTCACTCATGCCTGCTGACTCACCACGTGCAGATCCTGCCTCTATACTACCCTCTAAAGTCCTCGCAGTGTCATTTTCTGAGCTGGTGTCTGCGAGTGTCATATGCAGTGCCGGTGTCTCTTCTTCTTCTTCATCTCCTCTGTCAGTTTGCTGATGATGAGTGACAGGTGGCACTTCTTGGGTATCTGAAAGCAGAAAGGCGCAAGGGTCGGGTTGTGGTGAGGAGAGGGGAGGGGAAAGCAAGATGTCCATGCATACATCATCAGCAGCTTGTAAGTGAGAAGAGATCGTGGGATGAGGGGGAAATGGGATGTGAGAAGAAGGATTAAGTATGAGCATACCATCATCATCAGCAACGGTTTAACTTCTCCGCTGGCCACGGGCTGCGTCACTGCCCCACCAATAATTTTAAGGATGGATTCCTCGAGATCCGTCGGGTTCTCAATTGTGGCTTGCCCTCCACCCATCGGCTGGTGCTCCCGGTGGTTATGTGCCACCTTGGCCTGCAAGAGAAAGGGAAGTGTGTCAGTGAGTGTGGTGCAATGTGTTTGGACGATGTGCCTACCGTGGTTGAATAGCTGTCAGTGTGTGCAAGGTGTGAGATGTGGGTGTGAGTGTTGCAGCAGTGGTAAGGTTGTGAGGGTGAAGTGAAGCCATGATTGTGAGCTATGAGTGGTGATAGCTAGAGTTTGCTGGTAGGTGAGTGATGGGGGTGTGGTGCATTGAGCAGTGTGTGAGGCTAGTGGTGCAGATGGTGGGATATGGCATTTGCTGAAGCCTTCACTCACCTTGACCAGCTGTGTGAGGTCATTAAACTTTTTGCAGCACTGGATCCAAGTCCTTCAGACAACACTGGTGGTCGTGACGGATTGTGCTATCTCTTCCCATAACCTTCTGATGATGACCTTGGATGGCCTCTTGCCTCCCTGCGGGTAAAGGATAGCCCACCTTCGTTAGAACCCCACGACCAAGGCCTCCAGGGCAGCATCTGAAAATTGTCTAGCTCGTTTGCTAGGTTGTTGTGCCATTGTTTCTCAGACTGACAATGAGCTGCTTCTGCAACAAAGCACCTCCCCTTTAGGAGAGAGCCTAGGCCAGACTTTATTGGCCAGTAGACTGCACCCGATATTGCCCCACCCCCTGTTGAGCGCTAAGCCAATCAGCAGCACGTTTAGCGCTGAGATCAGCGCTCCAATCATGTTAATGAGCTAGCAGCACGAAGTTTGCGTGCTGCCTGCACCACTTAGAGGAGGCGCAGGCAAATAGCGCTGGCCGGTGCCACTGCCTGTTTTTGGCCCTTATAAAATTTCTTGGCCTATGCATTTTGGAATATTGAAAAGAAATTTATCTACATGCTCACAGTAAATTAGGGAAAAAAGTCAATGGGGGAGAAATTCGGGCACTCGCAGACACCAGCCCCGAAAAATTTAACGCCCCTGCACCGTAAATTCAGTGATAGCGTCCCAAGCAGGAGGCGGGGCGCTACTGGAAGCGCTCCCCCTCCTTCCTGGGGAGCTACAAGTGAATATAGCGGTGCTATGTGCAACAGCGCCATGCGGTATTGCAGGCCTCCCTCCCCTGATTAAAGGGGAGGGGCCTAGCACTGCGTGCACCAGGGCCCTGCTGGACCACCGGGGAGCAGGGTGCCGGGAAAGCCCCCTGGCACTCAAGAGGAGTGCCAGGCTGTGTGATCATGGCCTGGCAAAACGCCACCCTGACCCTGTCGGACATATCATCCGGCGATAGGTCAGGGGGCACAACTGAAGTTTGCGGCCGGGGCACGAGTGTGGCGCTGCGCACAGCGATGACATCATCGCCAGAGGCGCAGCACCACAGGGCGCTACCGGCTGCCGCCGCCGCTAACCACCCACTGAATTTCGCGGGAGGCGTTAGCGGCGCCGCTCCCGGGCGCTAGGTGCTTTGCGTCCCATTAGCGCCCCGTGGGGTGATGTAGGATTATTTGGATTGCAGAACTATGCTAATATATCATGTATGCTCAGGAGATCCAGAGAGTAGAGTGAGTTAAAAGTACATAGGCATGGAGATGAATGTGCTGGGAAGTTTTTTTTAATCAACCATGGGGTAAAAATTGGTATGGTGCATAACTGATGGTGGACTTCCAGGGTGAGCCTAAACCAGGAGGCCTGAGATTGGCCTAAAATTGGGTCTATATTTTAATAATTGAGGCGAGCTGCCAGCACACATCGGGTTTCCAAAGGTCCCTGTGGCCCAATCCAAATTGACCTACTTGTCCTCCTGGCAAGGCCTTAAGGCAAGTCCTGGAAGGGAGTGGAGGTGGCAGAAGTAGAACAGGAGAGGGGTGATTGCGAGTTGGCATCGACCTCAGGAATGCTGTGGAACTGGGAGGAGCACTCCTGCTACTCTTCACTCTACAGGAATGAAAGTGAAAAAAGTACTTACTGTCTGTTTGTTCGGATGTAGCAATCCCACCAAAACCTGAAGGGATTTGGCACGGCACCAGCTCATGCAGTGCTGGTGAATTTTGCTGAAGACGCCTTAAACAGGCGTTAGGCACCTCATTAGCATATGCAACGAGCCTAATGCCTGTTTAAGGCGCCCACCTGGGATGCCTAAAAATTGTCTGATGCTAATACGGCATAGCCCCCAAAGTGTCTGACAGGCAGAAAACCATCGTCAAGTCTCCAGACCAAACAATTTAGGAATCCACACAGGTAGAGTTTATGTTTATCCAACTCTGGGGCAGTGGGGTGGGGTGGGGCGGGGGGTTGATAAACATAAACTCTAGCTGTGTGGATTCCTGAGGTTTCTTCACATGACCTGTCACCTCCAACTGCCCTACCCTGTCAAACAGCCTTTTTTCCCCATCTTGAATATTTTTATAACTAATACACAAAAAGGCTCAAAGAAAATAGAAAAAAAACATACAATTTTTTTAATGCCTCTATGATTTTTCTCCAAGGTTGCTTGCTGCTGTGTCCAGGAGATTATTGTCTAATTCCTGGAGACTCTGGGAGAATTCTCGAGAGTTGGCAACCCGAATCCAGCATGGAGCACAAACTCTATCCCCAACTTCAGAGGAACACATCCCACTTGCTTAGGCACAGGTTGGCAACAGCCAAGGCTTTGGGACCCCACATTTGTGCAGGGGTCCTGCTGGAATGTAACCAGGTAACACCCATGCAGCTTACGAACACAGAGTGCTGGTAAACTCCCCACTGATTGTGCAGTTAGGAGCACCTTACTCACAACTGGTTTGCAGCGATACCAGGAGCTGATTGAGAAGACTCCCACCATTCCCCTCCACCCCAGTATATATTGAGAATTTAGGAGTTTGCTGAATTTGCAGGCCCATGATTTTCTAGCTGAATTTCCAATATGCTCTGCCAGCATGCAAACTCTGAGCCAAAATCTTATCCTGATATTGATAAAGAGGTGAACAAGGCTGGTAGAAAGTGGTGCTGCAGTTTTGTTGTTTTTACCACTACTCAGAGTCTTGTTGATATGCTTCATTGTTTATAAAAAGTTAGCCCCTTAAAAAATTGAGGCCTAGAACTTCATGAACGCCACAAAAGCTGCTGGTGCCATTGCCGGCGGGTAGTAACGGCCGCCCAAAATGGTAGCGCTGGCAGGACAGAAAAATTGGCACTGGGGACTAATTAACATTGGCCCAGCGCTAAACTCACCGTGCAACAGCGTCCCGGCAGGAGGCCCCAATGTAGTGTGGCCGAAGCGTCACTGCAGCTAGAACAGCCTCTCTGAAAGCAAGGCTGTCCTTTCAGAAAGCATTGTCAGTCTCTTAAAGGGGCAATGCCTTCTGAAATAAAAAATATTTAAAAAAATTTAAATCATTTAAAAATATACAGTTTTTAGCTCTTCCAGCTCAACTGCCTTCTGAAAAAAAAAAAAAAAATTCCCAAATGGCAGTCTTCAGCTCTTAAAGCTGAATTCCCTGCTACACCTAAAAGGATGGAAAAAGTGCTTCAGCTCTAACACAATTGGCTCAACAGGCCAGGGAAGGGGCACCCAGGGTCACACACACAGCACTCCAGCTTTGTGCAGGGGGTCAACACTGAAAGAGAATTCCTCCACGCACGGGGCCAGGAGACCCTACAGAAAGAACGTTGTGGGACCACATCACCGAGGCCATCACTGCCAGCAGTGTTGCCCCCACCACCTGCCTCCAGTGCCCAAAGAAGCTTCATGACCTCAGACCACTGGTCAAGGTCAGTGAATGCATGTTCAAATGCCATCTCCTACCAACTGCACCACTAGCCTCACACACTGCTCAATGCACGACCCCCGCTCCCCATCACTCACCTACCAACAATCTTTACCAAACACGAGGCACACCTCCCATTCCTAGTTTCACCTCACCCCCTTGGAGGAGACGGTGCTGGCCATTCTTGGCAGGGGCATGGCTGAGCCCTTGGCCAGTGGCGGGACTGTAAGGATACAAGATGCTGGTATCCTCATACATTAGCCTCCTTCTGGCATGCACCTCTTGCTTTCCCGCCCTCCCCTCACCACAACTTCACCCTTGTGCCTTCATCATTTCACACACCCAAGAAATGCAGTCTGCCCAGCCAGTGGGTGACCAAGAAGAAGGAGAGGAGAGAGAGAGAAGAAGAAGAAGAAACACCAGCACTCGATTTCACACTTCCAGCCACCAGCTGCTCAAGGTCAACCAGCAAGGCCATTTGCAGCGTCCCCCACTGAAAGTCAGCAGCTTTCCACCAGCCATGCTAATTTGGAAGGCAAATGGAATGTTGGCCTTTATTGCAATGGGAATGGAGTATAAAAGTAGGGAAGTCCTGTTACAACTGTACAGGGCGTTGGTGAGACCACACCTGGAGTACTGCGTACAGTTTTGGTCTCCTTATTTAAGGAAGGATATACTTGCATTAGAGGCAGTTCAGAGAAGGTTCACGAGGTTGATTCCGGGGATGAGGGGTTTGACTTATGAAGAAAGATTGAGCAGGTTGGGCCTATACTCATTGGAGTTTAGAAGAATGAGAGGGGATCTTATTGAAACATATAAGATTCTGAAGGGGCTTGACAGGGTAGATGCAGAGAGGATGTTTCCCCTTGTGGGGGAATCTAGAACTAGGGGGCATAATTTCAGAATAAGGGGGCACCCTTTTAAATCGGAAATGAGGAGGAATTTCTTCTCTCAGTGGGTCACAAATCTTTGGAATTCTCTTCCCCAGAGAGCTGTGGAGGCTGGGTCATTGAATATATTTAAGGTGGCGATAGACAGATTTTTGAAAGGTAAGGGAGTCAAGGGTTATGGGGAGCGGCGGGAAAGTGGAGTTGAGGCCAAGATCAGATCAGCCATGATCTCATTGAATGGCGGAGCAGGCTCGAGGGGCCAAATGACCTACTCCTGCTCCGACGTCTTATGTTCTTATGTTCTTTTGCTGCAGCCACTGGAGTAGCACTGCGTGACATCAGTAGAATAGTCAAAGGCACACACAAGACAGTCACTGAGAGAATGAATAAGGGTGACGTGTTGATTGCTTGATGTCATATTGGATGGATAGATGTATAACATTGGATTGGAAAGTTTGCCTTGTGATGGTTTTTATTTCAGCATTGTGGCCAAGAGGACTCTGTGATGGTCAGTAACAGAGGGAAGGTAAGGTGTGGGACAAATGTTGAAAGGGGAATTGGGCTTGTGGTCACTGGTACCGCAGGCGGATGATTCCATCCCGGATATCCCAGCCAGAAAGGAGCTGTCTGGGTTGCATTCTTCCTTCTGCTTCCTCCTCTTCTGCTTCTTCCTCTTCTGCGTCTTCCTCTTCCCTCTACGAGCGGATGCTGGTAATTTGAAATAAAAGCATAAAATGCTGGAAACACTCAGCAGGTCAGGCAGCATCTCGACTTGAGATGTGAACTATGTTTCTCTCTCTGCAGATGCTGTCTGACCTTCTGAGTATTTCCAGAATTTTCTGTCTTCTCTGAGGCCTGCCTTTGCCATCCGAGTCCTTGCAAGCATCCAGCAGCACTCCCTGCACACTTAAAAAAAATTAACATGTATTGCACCAAGCCACTACTTCAATAAAATAAAAAAAATCTAGTCTAAAAGCTTAAATGCAAACTTACTTGAAAGATGTGTATGTCCCTTTAAGAGGTGCTGACAGCATCTCTGTCAGTCTGCTGCACACTGGGTTTTCATGGCGAGCTTAGGACCCAGCGTTGAACTCAGCGCTATGTTTGAAGTTCGCTTAGGTGATGTTAAGTCGGTGTTGCACAGGGCCAGCGCTGCTATTGACAACGCTCAGGCCATCACCAAAATGGCGGCCGCCGAGTCCCGCGACAGAGAAGGGCGTTAGAATGATAAATGGGTGCCGGTAAGTGGCCCAATTTCTAGGCCACTGTTTTTAAAGATTTTTAAGCCCTTGTTAAAGCCTAAAAATTACTGTGAGTGATATAATTGTATGAATGCTTAATGTGTTCATTATCAAATTCCTCACTTGATTGTTCTAACAAAGGTGTTAACTCAAGGGTTAGCACTGCCATTAAAATCATGGAGAGAAAAATACAGAAAATGCTGGAAATACACAGCAGGTCAGTCAGTGTCGATAAAGAGAAAAGGTGATGTCATTTCCAATAGGGGAAGATAAATACAGCTTAACATTACTGTTAACATTTCCCATTAAGGTTCCCACGTGGTGTTGCCCACAGTCAGGCCATTGGGCCAGACACTCTCCTTAAGGAAGGAGAAGAAATCAGACGACAGGTTAAACTTGCTTATGGTCTATTTACGGATCAGAATTGGCAGAGGCTTAGGAATATAGGGATAAAAATTGGATATGGCCAGAAAACAGGTGGTGCCATGTCCCAACGCTATTAAGCTGCGCCGGGTCAAACTGGTTTAGGTAACACGCAATATTCGTGCTCAGTCCTCATTAACATGATTATAGTGCTGATCTCAGCGTTAAAATCGCTGCTCATTGGCTTACCGCTCAACAGGTGGGCCAATATCGGGTCCAGTGTAATTCTGAGTCATATTTAGCCTAGTCTTTATTCAATACTTAAAGGGGAGGTGCATTGGTGTTACAGCACCTCACTGTCATTCCAGTTCGGACTCCACCTGGATGAAGATGCTACTAGAAACAGATGGCTTGAGCCTCAGCACAAGGAAAGAGCGAGAAGCTTCTCAGATGCGGCTCTGGAGGCACTTGTGGTGGCCGTGGAGAGGAGACGAGGTGTCCTCTTCCCACAAGGCGGCAAGGAAGCCATCAGCCCATACATCCAGAAGGCTGTGGCGGGAGATATCCGATTATGTGACGGCCACCAGTGTGCTTCCCACGTTGTCGATCCAATGCCGAAAGAAGTTAATGTCCTACCAATGCCACTCCGCCATTGCCTTTGCTGCTGCCTGTCAGCCAGACAGCCCCGACTGCTACCGCCCATGCTGAGATTGTGCAGTCTACAGGGCGGCCCTTCTAGGTCTAGAGCTGCTCGAGGTCATCTTGCAAGGCCATCTGAAGTCTCCCCCACGGAAACTCAGCAGCCTTCCACCAGACAAGCTGCAGCCGCTGGGGGAGCACTTCGTAGGAGCACTAGATCAGGACAGGGTAAACGGACGACAGGCACTAAGGGGCTGCACAAGGGTGATTAGTTGATATAGTATGTGTAAATTGATTGTTGATAAATTTAATAATTTTGTTTGGAATCTTTTGTGGTGGCTCTCATTTCAGCTTTGTGCCCAGGAGGACACTGTGATATTCACTAACAGAGGGATGGTATGACGGGGATATGGTGAGCAATGGGGATCTTCCTCTTTCTCCTCTCCCTCGTCCTCCTCCTGAGGTAGTCCCATAATCCCTGCTGGGAAGGGCTGCGCCCTCATGGTGGCCAAATTGTGAAGCATGCAGCAGATCACCATGAAATGGGACATCCACTCCACCGAGTACTGGAGGGCTCCTCCCGAGTAGTCAAGGCAGCGGAACCATTGCTTCAGCAGCCCGCTGGTCTGCTCGATGATGTTCCTGGTGGAAGCATGGCTCTCATTATAGGAGTGCTGGGTACAAGCGGTGGGGTTGCGGAGGGGAGTCATGAGTCAGGTGTATAGCGGATAGCCCTCGTCTCCAAGCAGCCACCCTCGGGTTTGATGTGGTGGCTGGAGATTGCTGGCACACCAGACTGGCACAGGATGAAGGCATCATGACTGCTGCCAGGATAGCGGGCATTGACCATCAGGAAGCGCTGGACGTGGTCGCCCAACAACTGCACATTAAGTGAGTGGTAGCCTTTGCGGTCACGGAACATCTCAGGATTGTTATGCAGCGCCTGCAAAGCCACGCGGGTGCAGCTGAAGGCACCCTGCACTATGGGGAGGCCCACTATCCTGGCAAAGCCACATGAGCGCTCCTCCTGCTTCTCTCTGCTCAGAGAGAAGAAAACGTAGTCCCTTCTCCTGGTGTAACGATTGGCGGCGAACTGTGAGATGTTAGCTATGTCTCCTGCTGCAGACTGGACGGATCCACTGGCGAAGACATTGAGGAACGTGGTGGCCTTGAGGGCTACTGGGAGGGCCGTGGTCGCCCTGTTCTCAGGCTGCAGGTCTGGTTGCAGGAGGTGGCAGAGTTCTGTGACCACCTCCTTGGTGAAGCGTAGCCTCCTAATTCACTGCTCCTTGCTTAAGTGGATATAAGAGAAGTGCTCTCTGAAGACCCTAGGTGGGTAAGGCCTCCTGTTGAGAGCCCTCCTGGCCCTCCTCCTCCTCCCTCTGCGTGCATCTTTTCCTCTTCTTCGCTGCCTTTGCTCCCTCTCCCTAAGATACTCGAGCGCGAGGGGGACTGTAAGTAGAGCCCCCATGACTGTGAGCAAGTGTTGTGAGCAGAAGCCTTAAAATTAAGAATGAAGGTGTTCTCCACTTGCAACAACACTCCCTGTTACCATAGAACCTTGAAAGAAGTTTATAAAGCTGCTGGAGTTGCAGAAAGTTGCACAGAGCCAGTCAAACTGCAGAAACATGTCAGGTGCAAGTTGTTGCGGATGATCTCTTTAAATACCATTGCTGGAGCCTCCTTCCTGCTTGTCAATGCTTACTCAGCTGCTCGCACTTAAGGCATGCCGGTAAGTGGAATGGTGAATTTGAAAATGGCAGATCGGCGTCAAGTGAGCGCTGCACACTCACTGACGTCACGATCTGCATGCTCTACACAATTTTCACGAGGCGGACATCGGTAGCGCTGGCACCCAGCCGAAAATGGCGGCTGCCACGGGACCCACTGGCAGCAGGTGGAAGTGCGGCAGCCCCCTTTTGTTCCTTGAATCTGGCAGCAACGGGTGGCGCTAAACCGCCAAATTTTTAGCCCATAATGATTGATCACCACTCAGGCAGGTGTTAGTGCATAGGAACCTAAATTGAACACTTGTTTAGGGCAAAAGAAGAACAAAAATTAAGTAACAAATCAAGTGTTGGCACACCAAAACAGAGAGGCCCAAGGACCAAACTAAGTTTGTATTCGGGACTCATCATAATTTAGGTGAACTGTGGGCAGCAAACATGCAGTTCACCTGTTGGGGCCTGACAAATTATGGCCAGTGCCAAGGTCCACAGGTAAGTCCGGGGTGTAGGGAGGGGGTAAGCGATCGGTATGGGGTGAGGGTGGAGGGTGGCCCGCAGTTGTTTTGTGGAGTCAGGAGGAACACTCCTGCTCCTTCTGACTCCACAGAAATCTAAATTTAGTGAAGTTTTGGGGCTTTTACTTGAGCCACTCAGGACCCGGAAATACTGCAAAAGTGTGGTGAAGTAGAAGTCAGAGAGCTTCCAGAGGGGCATCTAAGGCTGAAGAGGAAGCAAGAAAAAATGTCCTCAAAATTCCCCCTAACCAACAGGTCTTCTGTTCAATGGAATTCCTCAGAGATTGATACCATCCTTTTCTTCAGCCTTGGGACCTTCCCATGACCCACAAGAGGACCGACACCTGCACCCAGCAGGTGTATGTCCTACTGGGATTATTAAGGATGAGCTGGGCAGTATTGCAGGAGTAGCATTCGGGTGCCCCCTGGCATGCTCCTAAAGCTTGCTTCCTATATAACAAGAGCAACTCCACACAGTACCAGTGCCCCCGGCTTGGAGCACCACGTCGAGTGTAAATTGCAAGGAATGGAAAGCAGGGGGAATCCAGATTTTGCTCAAATTTGCAGAAAGCCCCCCAATATCGTTTCACAGTCCAGCTACTGTTCAGAGTGGGAGAGGTGCAGCAGAGTTTTAGCTCAAATCACGGGGATGGAGCGATTTAGCTATCTGGGGTGGGTGCCCTGCACCGGTAGAAGTTTAAAAGTGGTACCCACCTGCTTTTCTGCTGGAAACTCAGAGAAGCACCCTGACACTTATTGGGCCAAAGAATTAAGTGTTAAAAGAAAAATTCCCTCCCCACAGCATAATTGCCAATGTGCTGTTTTTAGTGAGCACACAGCCTTTTTGCCCATAAGACACAAACATTACTGTAACATTCTTCAGATTTCCTCACTGGTTCCCTCTGGCCAGATTCATAACAAACTTCAGGAGCCGAGCCCGCCCAGAATGCACTGCGGCCCCCATGTGATTGGCTCTCTCTCAGTGGCAAATTTGCTGATGAAAGGAGCAGTTTCTTGGGCACAAGGATTTGTGGGTATTGTTGCCACCACAAATCAGGTGGGATTGAACAATTGAGCCAATCTACAAATGGAGTAGCATCACTGGAAGAAAGCAGGGGGACAGGAGCAGAGGCTTCCTGATCTTCCCGCTGCCACCTGTCTTTGACGTCTGACTCTCCAACCTGTGTCCCTCAGACTTCTGCCCTCCTGTGCCTGCAGGTAGCTATGTAGATTGAAAGGGGTAAAAATTCAGTTGGTTGCGCCTCCCGTTAGCGCCTTAAGAGGGCGCTAATGGGGCGCAAAGCCGCTAACGCCCGGGCGCAGCGATGTTTGCGCCGCTCAGGAACTTAACTAGACATTGTGCGGCGGCGCTAAAACTTACCGCTGCGACCACCTGCGCGCGCAGATTATGACGTCATTCCATGGTGCAACGCCCTTGTGGCGCCCCGGAGCGGAAATTGAGTGGCGCCCCCTGCCTTACCGCCTGGCGCTTCCAACGACCGGAAGACTGGAACGCTATCAATCGCTGTGGGGCTGGGGGGGGGGGCGCTATTTAAAGGGGGCCTCTTCCTGTCTTTTTCTGTGGTCGACGTTTTTGCACCACTCGTTCTGAGAGAGAGAGAGAGATTCGGAGAGAGAGAAAGAGAGACTTCTACATTGACTCAACGCTTTGTGAGGTAGTTTTGCCTATTGATCCTAACTTCGCTGGTACTTTAGTTGCTGTCCTTCATTACTTTGCTTGCAAAGAGAATATGGGGGCTGCACTGATTGGGGGCGTCGTCCTGCTCCAGCTGAATCGGAGGATACAGAGACGCAGAGAGAGAGTGGCAATGATGGCCAGACGGAGGAGGGCCATCAGGCGTATGTACAGGAGAGCTTACCCTCCCAGGGTATATTGTGAACAGCTCTCCTACATCCATATGTCTGAGGAGCTGTGTTTGCGAAGGCTGCGATTCAGCAAGGAGGTGGTCACTGAGCTCTGCCACCTGCTGCAGCCAGATCTGCAGCCTCAACTGAGGTCCAGGACGTCTCTGTCGGTGGCAGTGAAGGTCACAGCGGCTCTCAACTTTTATGCTACTGGCTCATTTCAAGCTGCTGCTGGGGACCTCGCCAATATCTCCCAGTTCGCGGTGCATTGCTGCATCCGGCAGGTCACAAATGCCCTCTTTAAAAGGAGACGAGAGTTCATCTCTTTCCCCATGACCCCAGACAAGCAGCGTGACCGCGCTCTGGGCTTTGCGAGGGTAGCGGGCTTCCCCATGGTGCAGGGCGCCATTGACTGCACGCATGTGGCTTTGCGTGCTCCGCATGAGAATGCCGAGGAATTCAGGAACAGAAAGGGGTTCCATTCCTTGAATGTCCAGTTGGTCTGTGACCACAGACAGCTGATACTCGCTGTCAATGCCCAGTATCCTGGCAGCTGCCACGATGCTTTTATCCTGCGCCAGACTACTGTGGCAGAACTTTTCGAGGCAGCGCATCAGCCAGTTGGTTGGCTTCTCGGGGACAAGGGGTGTGCATTGAGCACCTGGCTGATGACACCGCTCCGTACGCCCAACACCCCGGCTGAGCTGCGGTACAATGAGAGCCATCAAGCTACCAGGAACATAATTGAGCGCACAATCGGCGTGCTGAAGCAACGGTTCCGCTGTCTCGACCATTCCGGAGGAGCCCTGCAGTACTCGCCTGAGCGAGTATCGAACTTCGTAGTCGTGTGCTGCATGTTGCATAACATGGCAATCCTCAGGACCCAGCCAATGGCACCAGGCCTTGGAGCACCACCAGAGGAGGAGGAGGAAGAGGAGGAAGAGGATGAGGAGGATGATCATCAGCAGCACCAAGGCGGGAGGGCAGCCCACAATGGTCAAACTGCAAGGGCCGTCCGTCAACGGCTAATAGCAAGCCGCTTCTAGAGCCCCTGCCATTGCTAACAACATTAATGAACCCAGCACGCAACCCCTAAGCCGGCCAAGGCACCAATAATTCCAACCACCAACCATGTATATTTTGAATACAGAAACTTATTTATTTTACAAACTCTGTGTGTGTCAATTCCTCATGACAAACTCATAGAAATAAACACAAAAAAACAGTCAATAACATAACTGGTTCTCACAACCTGGAGATAATGTCCAAATCACTAAACAAAAGTTGGACCATGAACCTCGACCTTTAATAAAAAAATGACCAGCATTTTGTCACACCTCCTACTTTTTGCCCTTCGAGGGTGATCTCCTTCCCTTGCGCACTTCCCCCCTTCTAACCCTACTGCTCCTCCGTAATGGGACCTCAGTGGCTGCAGCAAGGCTGGTGGAAGGCTGCTGCTCGTCAGACCCTGACACTGCAGATGCCCCTGAAGGACGGCCTCGACCACTTCTGGGCCTGGAGGGCCCGGCTGCAGACTGCACCAACTCTGCATGGGCGGCAGCAGTCTGTCCTACAGGCGGTGGCAAGTGCAGTGGAGAAGTGACAGTGTTGGCAGCAGGAATGCTGTCATCGTGAGAGAGGACAGCAACTCCCTGCTCGCCCGACACACTGGCACTCCCACGGGGCAGCACTTCAGCATCCGGAGCAATCTGCCGGAGAACAGATTGCTGGCCTGCTGCGGCGCGGTGACAGCCCCGGGGACATGTGCACGAACCATCGAGGTTGGCAGCAGTCTGTGCTCGCGTGGCCTCAATCTGAGTCTGTATGAGAGCAGTCAGAGATGGGATCACGGCAGCCAGTGACTGAATTGCAGCACTAAGCGTTAGTGTGGCATCTGCCTGTGCTACAGCGAAGTGCTCCACACTCCTTGCCAGTGATTCAATGCATTCGGGCACCCTTCCCACTGCACCCATGAGCTCAGTGTGCATGCCAACCGCCTGGGTGTTCATTTCTGCGATCAGCCGCTCCTCCTCTGCGTCCATTGCAGTAGGAGTGTCTGGCATACTCTCCCTCTGGGGAGAAGGCCCCCGTTCTTCCCTACCCCCCCCATGGCGTTGCTGCAGCCCGCTGGGTCCTGGAGCTTCACCCTCATCAGACCCTTCCCCCCTGCTCCCCTCCAGGGAAGGCGTGTTCCCAGTGTGGGCATGGGCTTCCTCGGGAGAGGGTGGCACTGATGCTCCGGCTTCCTCTTCCTCCTCAGCTGCAGCATCACTCCCAGTGGCAGCTTCAGGGCCCGTCTCCTCAGCTGGTGAATCACCATCTGAAAGCAGGGAGGTACAAGAGTGGCTTTAGCATGAGGACAGGGTGGCAGTAAGGGAGGAATAAGTGCAGCGAGTTAGCAAGTTGGATTGAAAGTGTCAAAGGCTGATGTTGTGAGGGACAAGTGGAAGGACAGAGGACAAAAAGGTGATGACCTTACCATTGCTGTCCAGAACGGGGTCGGCGTCTCCAGTGGCAACGGGACCGATCACCCGGCTTGCCACAATCCTGTGGACGCGCTCCTCCAGATCGCTGAGGGGTTGCAGCTGAGGCCGCCCTCCACCTGTCCGTTGCTGCTGTCTCCGATTATGCGCCAGCTTGGCCTGTAAGAAAAAGGACAGCATCTGAGTAAATATACAGCCATGGTCTTGCCTGATGTGCCTCCCACAGGTGAATAGCCCTTACTGTATGCAAAGTGTGGAATGTGTGTGTGTGTTTCATGAAAGGGCCATAGGTGTTGGATGAGTGTTGTGCATTGGGGTTTTAAGACCCTCTGGCCATAGAGTGAGGTTGAGATGGAGGGATGGAGAGGTATTGAGAAAAAGCCACTCACCCTGACGACCCGAGTGAGGTCGTTGAACTTTTTGCGGCACTGGACATGGGTCCTGGGCACCATGCTCCTGGAGGAGACGCTCTGAGCCACCTCCCTCCACACTCTTCTGAACTCGCGTGGCAAAGGCCTCCTGCCACTCTCAGGGAAGAGCATACATCTTCTGCGCTCCACCGCGCCAACCAGAGCATCCAAGGCCCGCTCGGTGAAGCGATGAGCCCGTTCTCTCACCCTCTCCATGCTTGGCAGCAAAATGGATTCACAGGTCTCTCCAGGCCGAGATTCAAGGCTGCAATGAGCAGGGTGTGGCTGGGGAGCAAGTTGGCCCCCCCCCGCTTTAAGAAGTGGCCGGCGCCAGTGTGTCTGTGTTCCCTCGCTAACTGGCAGCACCTGCGCTGCGCTCGCGCGCTGAGTTAGCGCCTCACTCCTTGGCCTTTGCGCCTTAAGACAGGTGTGCAGCGCCTGATTTAGCGCTCCACTCACCTCCCGGGGCGGTAAAAGTGAAGTTTCCAGTCAGTGCCGATAATTAGCGCCAGGCGCTAATATTTGCGTCCAGACGATATTTGCGCCCCAAATGGGGTGCGACCTAATTTTTACCCCCAGGTCTCTTGACCCCACAGTGCCGATATAGTTTACCCTTCCTATCTTTGTAATGTAGACAAACATGGCAGCCAAATTTCGCATAACAAGGTCCCACAAACAGCAATGAGATAAATTATCAGATAATCTGCTTTAGTAGTACTGGTTGCGAGATAAATGTTGGCCAGGGCACCAGGCGAACTGCCCTGCTGTCCTTCAAATAGTGCTGTGGGACCTTTTACGTCCAACTGAGAAGGTAGATAGGATCTCAGTTTAACATTTCAGTTTGAATCCACAATCTACTGAATCACAGATAAGAATACTCCTGACTGAGCCAAGCTGACACTTGGAACTACAGATACACATAGGGATGTAGGTCTGTGTATAGGGAACATACCTTGAACAGAAAAAACCATAACTAAATACAAGGACAAAAATTGGTTTTGGTTATTTACAGCCACAGATAAACTTGTCTGGTGAGTGGAGCACCCATTAGAATGTGCTTACAAAACATAAAAATAAAAAATAAATTGTTTCACGATTTTGCTCTACAAAATTAGGGTTTTGACATGTAATATTAGAAAGTGCCTATAAAGATAATATATGTCAGTTCAGCTCTGGTATGCACATACATGTCGCTTGCTGTGTTATACTCGGTAAGAATTACTTTCTAAGGGTAAGAAAATCAAGAATAAATTGTAACTTGTAGCAACTACTTTCATGTAAAAATTTCAGAATAAATTATTTTTGGCTTCAAATGTTGAATCGCAATACACTTCAAAATGTTGGAAAATGCACCAAAGAACTGTCAAATATCAATATTTCTTCTGCAAAAAAAATCAAGATTTCCTGGGGCAAAAGCCCCCAGTCCCCTTTAAGAATTAAATTTTACCGTATCAGAACTCACTTCTCCCTTCAAACATTTCTAAACCTGCCACTGGAGAACTTGTCCTTTTGTGTACTTTCTCCCCTGTAATATGACTATTGTAATATTAAGCATAGCTGCAGCTTAAGTCATAGTAAGTTCATATCCCACTGCAATCACATTATAACTGCTTCTTTGTGGGGCTACTGTGTTTCAGTTTTCACAGAAAAACAATCTGAATCATGGAATGTGATTCCAAACCATTAATAAAAATCTTGATATCCAATGTAGCATAAAACAATTTAACTTATTTGGATGCTTTGAAGCAGCAGCCTTGGTCATAGGCTTTAATCGGGACTGTTTTTCAGTTGTACTTTGTTTTTTTCTGTCGTCAGTTTTTTTGAGGCTGCATCAGCATATTGAAGTTTTTTGGCAGCTTTTCCATGTTTTGTAGGTTGGCATTTATGCCACAGGGAACGGTGGGTCAGAATAAGAAGGTAATCGGTCCCTCTGGGATCGATTACCTTTGTTGCTTTATATCTTTGGGGCCTTTAGAAGTTCCACAATGAAACCCATGTCTGCTGAGAACAAGCATGAGAATTGCCGGGCCTAGTAGGGGGTGAGCTGTGTGGAACTCTCTGGGTAGCTCGCAAATGCCCTCAGACATGCCCCAAATGGCTGCCAGGATATGAGGCTGGGCCAGCATTTTCAGTTTACCATATATGAAGTGGAAACCCAGAGGATACCAGTTCCACTCCAAATTGCACCTCATTCGCCCCACCCTTCCCTCACAATAACAATAACATCCTACGGTGGCTGGAATTTCTCACCATATCACCAAACCATCTGAAACCATTCTATTGCCTGTGAAATGGAATCAGGTGAGAACAAACAATCAGAGTTCCCCCAATGCTGTCACATTTAGAAAAGCAGCTGCAGTGTTATTCTGCTGACAATATTTTTTTTTCCCTCTGATTTTCTAGAAAAAATTGGAGGGGCGATTTTAACCCTGACCACTTGGCAGAAATTGGTCAACAGCCAGATAAAATTGCCCATGGGACCTCCAAAGCCTGACACCCGCTGACGTCCCCCACCTAGCCTGCAGGCTGTGATTTTAACCTGCTCTTCTAAGCAGGCGAGAAGAACACCTGCTGGAAACCGTCAGGGTCCTTCTTGAAATATGCAGATGGAGTTCTGATGATGTCATCGGGCCTCACTGCTATTTGAACCATGTACCCGAGTGGGGAAGCAATTGTGTCTTTCCTGCCAGGTAAATCTAGTAGGAAGAGGAGTCAGAGCTAGAAGATAAGTCCTCTTATTTTTTTTTTTACTTTCTTTGTGGGGCCAGGAGGAGCAGATGTATTGCTTTGGGCCCCACAAGGAAACTTTAGATCTAACCTGCCCCAGGCTCCCTCCCACCCCTGATCGAATGACTTGAGTGTCAGGATGTTGTGTCCCCAGTGCCAGCCTCCTACCGCCCGACATTACGCTCCTGCCCCCTGGCCAGCTGCAGTTTCCCACCGGTTTTGGGCAGGAAACTGACCAGAGGCATATAGATGAAGCCCTGGAGTTAAAATCACCCGGGCCTCATTGCCAAGGTCAGAATGGTTTGCCACTCGCCTCGGCCCCCACCCACCCACCCAATTCCCACTCTGGAGTTAAAATTGGGACTTTTCTTTTGGGACAATATTGGTGGCAGAACCAAAGTACTGATCGCCTCCAATGCAAATGAAAACATACAGGGAGAAAAATTTGGTTCCTTTGCGCCTCCCATTAGCGCCTAAGAGGGCGCTAATGGGGCGTAAAGTGACTAGCACCCGGGTGCAGCGATGTTTGAGTCGCTCGTGAAATTGACCAGACATTTTGCGGCAGCGCTAAACTCTACCACCATGATCTCCAGCGCCCGCAGATCGTGACGTCAGTCGAGTGTGCAACGCCCTGGTAGCGCCCTGGACTGGATATTGAGTGGCGTCCCCTGCCTTACTGCCTGCCGCTAGCAATGACAGGTTGAGGGGAGCGTTTTGCAGTCGGGAAGGGACTGGGGGAGCGCTATTTAAAGGCGACCGCTTCCTGCCTTTTTTGTCGGCGACATTTTTGCACCACGCATTCTGAGAGAGAGAGAGAGAGACTTCTGGAGAGATTCAATGCTGTGTGAAGGAGTTTTGGGTACTGAGCAGCACTTTGCAGGTTCATTTTGATTTGTCCTTCCTTGCATCGATTTAGAAGAGACTATGAGGGCTGCACTCTGAGCTCTTTCCCTGGGCCTCTCCATTGTTCTTTCCAGCAGATTTGATGTACAGGTCTCTCCAGGCCAAGATTCAAGGCTGCAATGAGCAGGGTGTGGAAGGAGAGTAAGATCGACCCTCCCCTTTAAGAACTGGCCGGTGCCAATGTGTCTGTGTTCCATTGCTGACTGACATCACATGAGTTTCGCCAGCGCTCTGAGGTAGCGCCTCGCTCCTCGGCCTTTGCGCCTTAAGAGAGGTGTGAAGCACCTGATTTAGTGCTCCAATCACCTCCAGGAGCGATAGAAGCCAAGTTTGCAGTTGGAGGCAATAATTAGCGCCAGGCGCTAAACTTTGCGCCCGGACGATAATTGCGCCCCAAACGGGGTGATACCAAATTTCTCCCCCACAGCTTCTTTAACATAAGCCAAAGTTGTACCATTTATTTGAAAGGAAACTAATATTTTGCTTGATTAGTCCACTGTATGTCACAAGAGCATCCTTTTTATAAAATGACATGCTGTGTGATTTTAAACTTGAAATCCTGAGTTTGTATGGCCTATATGATTTAGCTTATCATTTACAAATGCCTCAATATGGACTTGGAGCTGGCAAGCTGTAATTTTGCACTTTGGTTATTTTGTGTTTGCATCCAGAAGAGAAGTGTACTTTTAATTCTATTGTTTCGGCATTTTGTCAAATTACTAAAATACTGTGATTTATGAGCTTTTCTAAAGGTGGCATTTATGATATACAGTACATATGGACTGGTAAATTGAAACCAATTTTTAATTTATTAACCCAGCAGATTATGATTGATCTTTTCCCATTTGTTTTCTATTTTTAAGGTTTACTTGAAAACTCCACAATCATTTCTTAATTTTCAGTGTCTTTACTTTGGCACAGTTTTAATGATATTTTTTGCAGTTAAGATTTGTGTTAATTTGAGGTATAAATGCTAAAAAAAAATAGCTGGAATGTCCAGGATACAGTTAAATGTGTAAGCATTCTCAACAGCAAAATAATCCATTGCTGTATTTTTTTAAGTCACTTAAAACTGGTTGAGATTTTATCTAACATATGAGTGTTGGTTGCAAAGTGTCCCATTTTTTCCAGCATTTATAAGATTACATGATTATAAACTGAAATGAATATTTAGTAAATTCTTGTAGCTCTAGAAATGAAAATTCAGCAAGAATAGAGACCGTCCCTTAAGACTTTACCTCAATTAGTTGCATATTCAATCTTAAACCTTTCTTGTACAATAGCTTGATATTTAGTCTGCCAGTTATTTGCAGTGCTTGCTATTGCACATTGTTGTTTTGCAAGCATTAGGTTGAGAAGTACATGAACATCTACTACATATTAAGTATGGACATTACTGAGATTGCAAAGGTTATTGCCACACTACATTTTCTTCTATTATGAGGACTACTTTACTTTTTTTAAGAGCTTAAGCATGTTGGTTCTCTGGGAAAATGTAAAGCTCCATTACTAAGAGTTCAAAAGTTTTCTACAACCTAGTCACATCTGCTGCAGTGTAGAAAGGTTATAGTTTTCACTAGTGCAGTATTTTTATACTTCATACAAATGTCATAACGCCATCATAGTGGTAGAGATTGGTATCAAATTGGAAAACTGTAGCAGAAAAGTCTGAGTAATATTTAATGAGCAGAATCTTAGTGATAAAATCATCATTCTGAAGGGTAGGCCCTCAAACATCCATATAATGAAACACACATTGCAGTATATAGTGAAATGCACACATTATACACTGAAAATGTACGCACTTTGAAATACATACACAACAGAACATTTCATTCATCTGGATATAATAATGATGATAGTGGGACTATTTGTTTTTGAAAGGACTTTCTTTGCAATTTAATTAAATCATTTCTGGAATTTCTGTTTTGGAAAAGAAATAATTTTTTAGTAGGAACTGAACCCACACTCCTCTACACAGTTACAAAGCCAGACTGCCAGTTCATTGACACATCCTGCCAGCTGTGACATGGGCTTTTGTCTGTGTCTTTATCCAATATGCACTGCAATCCCCAGTTACAGAATAAATATGAACTTAAACTTAGATCAGGGAGGGATGCTGTGGATAACTAGGATGTAAAGGTGTATTACTTTGAATTTCAGTGACCCACATAGAACTGTGATTTACCTCTCTTTAATATTTCAATGCCCCTAGTATTGCAATATCAGGATCATAAATCTCACTTCAGTATCTGGTGTATACATATTTCACATTGTGTAGGAGGTATGTCTTTTCTGCATAACATATGCATTTATTATGTATTTCAGGGTGTTATATGTGGATTTCATAATACAGAGCATGAGGTTTCACGATATGATGCAAATGTCTGGAGGCTTTCAATTATATAACTCCCAATGGCCCCAGTATTCTCTCACTAGCTACCCTACTCATCCCCCTTGCAGATTCTTTTAAGTAAGTTTACGCATGTCTATGACTTGCAGGAGGTAAAATTCAAAATAAAACAGCATATGGAAAAGGGCATGTGTCTGTTTTACAGCCGAACATCTTCAGATCTGCAACAAAACAGTTTGGCTCCCAACTCCCCACCTCCCCATATCCTGGAAATCTCCGTGACTCCCCAACTGATAAATAAAGCCACGTTCTCAAGATAGGGGTCACTCATGACAAATCACAAACACCTTTGCAGAAGTCAAAACAGTTTTGAAAATCTGCCTCTGGCTGGACTGGAAAGGATTAATTCTTTTTCACATTTGTTGTTTTATTACTCTACTCATCTGCTAGTGCTCCTCCATTTCCTCCAATCAGGATTAAGTCAGTTATGACAGATTCACATCTGGAATTCATGAGATCCTGTCACTGACATCAGGATGTGCAACAAACACACCGTGAAGTTACGTGACACCCAATGGCAGCCAAATACTGCAGAAGAACCGGGGAGACATGGTTGGGAAAGAACAACCTTTTTGTAAGTCCAGTAGTCACAATGAACTGCTTACAAAGCAGCAAAAGGAACATCGTCCCTAGCCAAGTGACTATCTTTGACTAGACAACAAAGTGTACAACTGCAAACTGCACACAAGATGAAAAAGCTGGTACTGAAGCAACCCAAGCATAAAATAACCTCAATCTAGCCTTCTCTCTGTGGATATAAAAAGCCAAATAGCAATAACACTGTGTTGTGGTACTTTGGGGGCCTGTCTGTTTTCCTCTGTGCCACAGCACACCTAATCAGTAGTTCAGGTCATGAATAAAATGTAAGTAGAAAAAATTGTATTTTCAATTGAAGCTGAAAAGAAGGTTCCTGTACTAAAAGGTGTGATGCCAAATCTTATCTATCCTACAATTTATACTGACAAAAATAAGTAATTGATATTCTTCTTCTCCAGTGCACAATCACAATTAATTAAGGCATGGCTAATGCTTACCAAAAATACCAGTTTTTAGTAATTTATAGACTATGATGTGGAACAAATGGGTCCAACACACAAACCAATCAAGTGTACAGCGGACTAACATAAAAGTGACAACAATACAGCAACAAGTTTTGTTTCCATAAGAATGAAGAATTAATGACCTAGGCTTCAGTGTGATTCAATATGCTGGTTACAGATCAAATCAGAAATCCTGAGGAGGTGACCTACTGCATATTGTAATAATCCTATTCTTGTTACAATTTTGAGCACTGACAAACTAGAAATATGCTTTAAAGTAAAAGGTGATAACATGTGATATTAAAAGCTATAATAAAACAGCCCTTTGCTGGAACGTGACAAGATCAGTTTGAAAAATATTGACAGCACCTATATATATCTCAGGGGATATAGTTGTACATTTATAAAAAGATCATGAATTATTAATCTACATATATCCTTGTTGTCTGTGAAACGCAAAGATAATTCCTCACATGCAAACAGCTGTCCAAAGGAAGTCACACTGAGCATTTTCTATAAGACGGAAAGATGCAATAAAACCGACACAATTAATTTTAAACATGCTATATGATCGAAATCAGAACCTTCCTTTAGAGCCCAGACTAACTTTTAGTGCTTGTTTTTAGTGCCGGTGCTCAAAAAAAATACAGCTTAAAAAAATTCACAAAGAATAAGAAGAATGCCTAAAACATGATAATAAAAATTGTAGCATGCTGTAAATGCGCTATCTAAACTTTACTGCATGACTATACACAAAGTAGCAATTTAGTCATTATGGAACCGTGATGAATAACCAATTGGGAAGTCTTTTACCTGACTGAAAGAATGCTGTACTATCACTGGGGTGATTTTCTAGTTATTCTATGGGTTTGCTTTTGAATGCTTTTTGGAACATGCCACGCACCATTAAGCGATAATTAACCGCAGTTAGTTAACATTTTTTATTTTCACTGCAGTTAATTATCACGTTCCCGAACTGTGGAATTATCACTAACACCCACAGAATAAAACAATATTTGTTTCTGCCAAATTATCCTGGGAATATATTCTGTACAGTTATGCATTGTGCTCCAAAAAATACAGCTTTTAAAAAAAAAAATCACAAAGAATAAGAACAATGCCTAAAACATGACAATAAAAATTGCAGAGTGCTGTAAATGCGCTATCTAAACTTTACTGCATGAATATACACAAAGTAGCAATTTAGTCATTATGGAACCGTGATGAATAACCAATTGGGAATCACCTATTTTAGCATAATTTTGAGCCAGCTACAGATATAATGGACTACTAATCGATAGAAGTGCCTCCGTATTACAAAGATTTAGGAACTAAATCATTACTTACATTAGATTTTAGGATTAATGGTAGTCTTGACTGATTCTAACAAAGAAGGAAAATGCAGGAAAAGTATATTTTTAAGGAGTAAAATTAAAATTGTAGCTAAAATGTGAAATGAAGCAGTACCAAGAAACTCTTCCTATCTTCAGATTCTCACAAAAAATCCTTTTCGATTATTTCTGCCACCACATGGTAAACATAATATCAGTACTGCTATCTAAGTGAAACAGTGTTAAATGGAATTCTTCCTCAATTTTTATAAAGTTCAGTGACATAAAGTAATTGAAACTCCTATCTGCTTTCTGCACCAGATAACAATCTGGATCAGTCCTGTGTTTTAATCTTCCAAAGACTCTGCATCTGTCAGGGAGCCAAACCTGCTCAGCCCAGTTGTACTGATTAAGCCCCACAGATTATTTGTCAAACAAATCCTAGAACCCAATATTTGTTTTTTTTATTTAATTGGCATGCAAATGGGTGCAAATGGGGGAACAAGACAGCCTATGCGTCCGATACAGTTGTCACTTCAAATTCTAGTTACATTCATTATCATGCTTGCAGCTGCTTTTTTACACACCTAACAGCTGCCAATATTACCTCAACCCCAGGAAGTCGACAAACCTGCACAAACTTCCTTTCGTTCTTATCTGTTCTATGCACACTAATTCCATGCATCTGAGGCCTCCGCGCGCCAGAATTATGCCTGCTTCCTAACACCTCCGTCTCCAGAGCTTTGCATTTGAAATTGAACAGACACCGAGCCAATTTATCATAGGCTGACATGTGTCATGTTCAAGGCATAACCAGAGGGACCTACTGTACGAGGTGTATTTATCCTTTTGTTGTTAGTATGGTCCCAGACAATATGAGCAGCTATTATGGTAGAAAAATCAACAGTAATAACTAAACAACCAGATCCTTGCTAATAAATTTTATACAGAATACTGGCAAGGTGGCAATAAACCGCATTACAGCGGGTCAACCTCTGCTTGACAAAGCATCACCAATCCGTCAAAAAAATGTAACACAACAACAGTCTGGCACACTGGCACGCTCATAACCAAGCTGCAAAGAAAAAGAGCAGGGTTTTGCCGTGCTGGAATTACCTATTACAGGAAGCCATATTACTATGAAGTAAAGCCAAAGTCATTTCTGTAGGAAAAAAAAAAGAACAATTGTTTTGTTGCGATGATGACACAATGATTTAATAAGGCACAAATGGTTTGCTGCTGGAAGATGAAAACCTCATACTGTTCCTATAATGCCTTCAAACAGAGGCAGAGGTGGACTGTGGCACCATAAAGAGTATTTTCTGGAAGGCACCTATTTTGTCAGAAGTGATTTATTGGACATTATTTCCAATCACAAAATCTTCAATAATTAAAAAAGTTGCTATGGTTACAGAAAAGGTAAACTGGTATGGAGACATTTGAAGCCTGCTTTATAAACTCTAAAATATATCTTTTATTAAAAAAAACTTAGTCACAGCAACGGTAAAATGAAAATCAGGCGAATGTTCCCTAATTTTGAAATAAAAGTGGAATATATAAAACAACTATAGGATAATTTTTTTAAAAAGGCTAAGTATTACAAAACAAGGCATCTCCTCATTTGGATACTAATGCTTATGGACAAAATAATTCAAATAACAGACATCAAACACTGAGCAATATTATAAGTTAGATGCTGCAGTGCTTGGTTAAAGTACATCCATTTTCACAGTATAGGAAGGCACAGAATAAAAGTATCCGAACCCACCTGAGCATATCTAGAAAAATAAACACATTGGGTAGTTCAACAAAGAAATTATAATTAAGAAGCTTAATTATCTATTGATAACAAAGCTGTAACATTACTGCAATCAGCTCTACTATATTAAAGATGACTCCACTTAAATGAATGTTTGAATGCATTTTTGTTAACTGAACATTGTAGTACAATTGTACTGCAGATTCCACCTTGGTGTGTGACCAAGTAGACCTGAGTTATACCATCAGCTCTACCTTGTACTGAATTTTGCAACAAGGAGCCCTGTACATACTTGCTTGAACTCATGAAAATTTCTGTCCCACAATGTTATTGGAGTGGGCAGGAGCGTCAGCCTTTTGCTAATGTTAAAACTGCGCAGCAGTAAATTTATAAAGTTACGATTGGGCACTTGTAAAATGCAATTTTCCACTGCGCTGCAGATATAATGCATCCAGTATGAGCTCAACACAGTGAGGCATTGGCACACTTTTCTTGCTTTTGCGCACTTTCCTGAGCCATACTCCTGAGTCATACTGCCACTCTTGTGTAGGTATATGCACCCAAAACCACTTCACATCAATGCAAAAGTGGTTGTTCACTTACAATGGATTGATCACATTAATTTTAATACAACATGTTCAAATTACAACAAGTTGATATCCAGCATACTACACAGATATAAACAAGTACACAGTACATAAACTGCTTGTTAACAATGTG
This sequence comes from Squalus acanthias, assembly GCA_030390025.1. Classification (NCBI taxonomy): domain Eukaryota; kingdom Metazoa; phylum Chordata; class Chondrichthyes; order Squaliformes; family Squalidae; genus Squalus; species Squalus acanthias. The sequence continues at coordinate 159,173,341 of CM059425.1, read as the reverse complement.
TAGCACACAATATGCCTGCTTACATTAACAATGTATATATAGCATGAAATCTCAAAGTGATGATATGAATTATTCAGTTCTGCTTCCATTACCAAATGAATTATATTGAAATAAATGTATTAAAATGATCTAACACTATTACCTCTATCATTAAAAAAATTTATGTTTTGTGACCTTGAAAATCCATGGCTGCTCTGTCGAACCGCTGCCATAATTTCAGAATGGCTGAAAACTAGGCTGGATTTGTGGGGTCCTGGTTTGGCACTGAAGTTTCTAGGATGGCTTGTTTGGAATGGAACACCTGTCCCAAACATGGTCATCTACGTCAGGAGTTCTCAACCTTTTTGCTTCTGAGGCCCTCCTCCCATGTTATAAAAATTCCGTGGACTCCCTGTGGAGGGGTTGGGGAGAAGGGAGTGAGGGAGGGGCGGGGATGGAGGTTCATCTCACATGGTTGCCATTAGCAACCATCAAAATTCACTAGGCCTCAGCCTCTCAACACAAACAGGGATAACTTTCCACCCACTTTACGGCTCCTGGAGACTCTCGCATTCAGGCCCCAGGCCTCACTCACCCTCCGACAGATCTTCGATGCACTCGAAGGTGATCTCAAACTGAAAAGGGTTGCAAAACGGTGACAGGTTGTCCAGCACCACCACCTTGTTCGCCTGCACCTTCACCATGGCTCCTATGGGGTAATTTTGTGGGGGGGTTTTCCCTCAGGCTCACCCACGCTGATTTAAAACAGAGTCCGAGGCCCCAGGCTGGTTTGGCAGAGTGTGACGGGCCCCAAGTCTTTGCTTTCCTGCAGAAGCTCTGGTCCATCCTCCTCCTCCATCTGCCACTCTCGATTGGTTTGCAGAGCACCCACAGGCAACACGCGCCTCTACCGCCACCGAAGGTCCGGGGAGCCCAGGCCCGGCCATCAACCTCCCCTCAGGGCACCACCAGCAGGCGGCAGCAGTGAGGCGGGTCCACCAAAAGCCAGCTGCTAAAACTAGTCGATCTCCCGTGGCGTGGACCCCTTGAAATCTTCTTGCAGACCCCTAGGGGGCCATGGACCCCCGGTTGAAAACCCCTGATCTACGTAAGTGGCGGGTGGGGTTCTTGCACCTCAGGTCTTCAATGGAACTCAGCATATGGTCAGTAAGACCAGGCATATCATTGACCTAAGGGTGGATTTGGGCACCACTTGGGGATCCAGACTGGAATTATGGCCTACACACCCAAAGATTAGTCATCAGATTTTACAAGGAGACCACGGGGAGAACTATATTTTTCTAGCGTTGGCGGGGTGGAGTGCACTTGACACCACTTGACTTGCTGGCTTTGCTCCAATGACAGGTACCTTTCCAGGGGGTGGTGGGTTCCTGTCACGCATATTCCAACCTTGTTGCAATATGAGTGCCATAGATGTGCCCTTAGTGACGCGGGCACTCGGCCACAGCTGGGAAATGAAGGGACTTTCCCTTGACTCCGGTGAGAAAACACAGAGAAAAAAGGAGGGAGTAACACAGAAAGAAAAGGAGATAGTAACACAGAAAGAGAGGGACCACAGAGCCGTTGTTTCAGAAGGCCCTCAAACCTTTTGATGTAGACATATACCAGTGTCTCCAAAACTAATATACGAGCTACAGTGGAAAGGTTTCTCGCAAGTCAAACATTCAAAACTCAGAAAGCACATATTTGCATGCAGAACCAGTCCAAACTCAAACTCATAGGTCTGTAGTAGCCCACCCCAAGGATAAACACAGCCTTGTGGAGAGGGTTCAGTACAAATAACATGTATAGAACACTGTGTTCCACACCCCAAACTACATAAGAACATAAGAAATAGGAGCAGGAGTAGGCCATTCGGCCCCTCGAGCCTGCTCCGCCATTCAATAAGATCATGGCTGATCTGATCTTGGCCTCAACTCCACTTTCCTGCCCACTCCCCATAACCCTTGATTCCCCTGTTTTTCAAAAGTCTGTCTATCTCCGCCTTGATTATATTCAATGACTCAGCCTCCACAGCTCTCTGGGGTAGAGAAATCCAAAGATTCATGACCCTCTGAGAGAAGAAATTCCTCTTCATCTCCGTTTTAAATGGGCGAGCCCTTATTCTGAAACTATGCCCCCTAGTTCTAGATTCCCCCATGAGGGGAAACATCCTCCCTGCATCTACCCTGTCAAGCCCCCTCAGAATCTTATATGTTTCAATAAGATCACCTCTCATTCTTCCAAACTCCAATGAGTATAGGCCCAACCTGCTCAACCTTTCCTCATTAGACAACCCCTTCATCTCAGGAATTAACCTAGTGAACCTTCTCTGAACTGCCTCCAATGCAAGTATATCCCTCCTTAAATAAGGAGACCAAAACTGAACGCAGTACTCCAAGTGTGGTCTCACCAACGCCCTGTACAGTTGTAGCAAGACTTCCCTACTTTTATACTCCATCCCCCTTGCAATAAATGTCAACATTCCATTTGCCTTCCTAATTACTTGCTGTAGCTGCATGCTAACTTTTTGTGTATAATGTACGAGGACCCCCAGATCCCTCTATACCGCAGCATTATGTAGTCTCTCTCCATTTAAATATTATATTTTGCTTTTTTATTCTTCCTACCAAAGTGGATAACCTCACATTTTCCCACATTATACTCCATCTGCCAAATTTTTACCCACTCACTTAACCTATCTATATCCCTTTGCAGACTCTATGGCCGCGATTTTATTAATGAAGGTGGGTTGTGTGGGTTGGGTGTGGGTCACGTGGTTTCCGGCTTCCGCCCCCCCAGCTGCATCCGGCCCACAGACGTGATTTTACATTGATTGACCTTGTTAAGTCCGCCCTGCGGGCTTGCCGGCCAATTAACAGGAAGCCGATCAGATGACATAATTTGATGACGCATCATCTGCCAGTTTCCTTAAAGGGACCACGCACAATTTTATTTAGACAGTTGATTTCTCAGTGTTTGACAGCATTGAGGTGCTGGAAACACTGACAATCACTGCACAAAGGTGACCTCTTGCACCCAGGACTCTCCAATGACTCCCTCCATAGGCTGGAATAGATGGCAGCTGCAGGTGAGGTGGCAGAAGCGATCTGTGACTGGTGAGAGAGGTTCTCCCAATGAGGAGGCACTGGACATGGATTTAAAAACTTGTAACCTAAAGAAAAGTGTAAATGTATTAAAAATGCAGTTCCCAACTTTTCTTTTCCTTGAGACTCACCATGTGCAACATTAGATCCTTCACACCACTTCTGCAGCTTCATCAATTGAGAAACATTACAGCAGACTCACAACATGCCACACTTACCTGGCGTGGTGTCTGGACGTCGGGAAACCCGAACCAGAAGCGGCAAAATTCAAAAATAAGCTGTCAACTACTGGCAACTACCTGTTAATAGGTAGGTAATTGCCTTTAATCCTCTTCCCGCCGCTAGGTGTCGGGTCCATTCGCAAATCGGGGACCCGACACTTGGGAAAGTTGTTTGGAGGCGGGATCGCAACCCGCCGTCAATCAAAACGATTTTAACCTTTGACCCACCTCCAAACCCGCCCTCTGAGCACTGGCAAAATCGCAGCCTTTGTGTCCTCCTCACAACTTGCTTTCCCACCTATCTTTGTATCGTCAGCAAATTTGGCTACAGTACACTCGGTCCCTTCATCCAAGTCATTAATATAGATTGTAAATAGTTGAGGCCCCAGCACTGATCCCTGCAGCACCCCACTAGTTACAGTTTGCCAACCTGAAAATGACCCATTTATTCCGACTCTCGGTCTTCTGTTAGTTAGCCAATCCTCTATCCAGTCTAATATATTACCCCTAACCTCATGAGCTCTTATCTTGTGCAGTAACTTTTTATGCAGCACCTTACCGAATGCCTTCTGGAAATCCAAATACACGACATCTACTGGTTCCCCTTTATCCACCCTGCTCGTTACATCCTCAAAGAACTCTAGTAAATTTGTCAAGCACGATTTCCCTTTCATAAAACCATGTTGACTCTGCTTGATTGTACCCATAAGCAATGCTACAGGAGGTCTACTAGATTTTATAAATATTGTCACACCAATTCTATTCATTTATATTTACCATAAGGAGTTCATTTCATCATTATCTGTCAAACTATATCTTGGTTCAGCAAACTAATATCCAAATTACATCGGAGTGGAAATTCACTTCAGATCAACAGATCTAAACTCAATTGGATTTCTTTCTCTTAGTGCTGTTTATGCTGGTCCCTGCAGCTGCTCCATTGCTTTTATTATTTTAGAATTTTTGTGTTCAATTTAGACTCGTAGTGGCATCAATGCAGCACAAAAATTCTAGTACAGAAAAGCCAAGGTTCTCACTGACTGTGCTTCTTAAATCTCCACACAGTAGGTGGCTGAATACGGGGGCAGCCTTGTGTCAACTCTAGTCTAGATGTTGGAGCAAACACAGTGCCACACAATCCGAGTATGTCATGGCATCACATTGGCATGAGATATATTGAAAGCACCCTGGTCCACTTATCAGTGGAAGTTTGACTCTCTCCACCTCTGGTATGGCTGATAGGTTCATAACAGGAAATAGACTAAATGTGTGCCAGACAAGTGAAAACATTCAGACACAATGGAGTTGAGGTTTTTCTCTCCTTTTGCACACCGATTAACCTATGCATGTGAATTTCCTCTGCGTCCTAGTTTAATGAAGTTGGTACAATAAAACAACAGCTTCATTAAAATAGGGCACAGATGAATTTTACATGAATGCATTATATCACATATTCACCAATTACCTGCTCACTGATACTCAGTTTGGGTTCCACCAGAATTACTCGGCTTCTATCCTCATCATAGCCTTGATGTAGACATGGATGCAATGAGCTGAATGCCGCATTCAACCAAAAAGGATACCACAGAGCCCATGGGGGAAGAAGGAAAAACCCTCCAGTGGATGGTGTTATACTGAATGCAAAGAAAGATGGTTGTTGTTATCAGAGACCAGTCATCACAGCCACAAGACATCACTGCAGGACTTCCTCAGGAATCTTGGCCCAACCATCTTCAGCTGTTTCATCAGTGTCCTTCCCTCCATCACAAGGTCAGAAGTGGGCTGTTTGCTAAAAATTCAACAGTGTTCATTTCCATTTACAACTCCTCCAATAATGAAGCAGCCCATGCAAGCCGACAGCGGGAGCTGGACATGCCATCTCCCCTGACCTTCAATGGGTTGAGCACCTTGGGACGTTTTACTATGTAAAGGCGCTATATAAATGCAAGATGTTGTTGTTGTTGAGAATCACCGAATCCCCTGACATCAACATTTTAAGATTACCATTGACCAGAAGCTTAACTGGACAGCTGTATCAACAACACGGTAACAATAGCTGGTCAAAGATTACATTCTCTGCGAGTGGTGGCTCACTTTCTGACCCCTCAAAAGATGCCCACAATCTACAAGGCTCAAATTGGGAATGTGATGGAATACTCATCACTCACCAGGATGAGGGCAGCCGCAACAACACTCAAGAAGCTTGACACCATTCAGGACAGTTTTATTCGTGCCCCTACCACTGGATTTAGTTACATAGAATTATATCGATATTACAACAGGCCGTTTAGCCCAACGAGTCCATGTTGGTGTTTATCCTCCACACAAGCAGTAATCCTAATCCATGCGCCCACCCTGTTCCCATAGCCCTTCATCCCTCTTTCCTTCAACCACCTATTCTACCTATTGTTGATAGTAGACATGAGCCCTGATTTTAACACGGGTCGGCAGTTGTGCGAGTAGAGGCTGTGATGGGTAGCAAATTTTCTGGCCTCAACAGGGTGAAGCCTGGAAGATTTGAACTTCACTGGAGCACTCCTGCTCCTCTGCGGTCCACAAGGAATGTTAAAAAAAAGTTTTTTAAAACCATACCTTTTTGGGCCTCTTCTGGGCCTGATTCTGTTTAAATAGCAGTCCGGCCCTGATGATATCATTGGAGCCCGATCTGACTGTTTAAGGAAGGATCCCTCCACCCCTCCCACCTCCCACTCACCCCGCAGACTATGATGTAAATGAATTGTTAGGTGCCATTTACTTGCTAAGTAGAACAAGGACAAATTGCTGCAGGTATAAATGTAAGCTGTGCCATTTATGCTGCAGCAGGAGGAGGGGCAGACTACACCCAATGGCCTTGACATGGATGGGGATTCAAAAACTTTAAAAAATAGGAAATCCTGTCAACAGATAATGTATACTGCAATTGACCCACTTTCCAGTTTACACTGAGGATTTATGTGTGTGTAAAAGTGTAAAGATCAAAGTCTGAAGGGCTGACTTTTCATTCTGGTTTCATCAGCGAATCTTGAGTGTTAACAATGGAGTCTTGAAAAATGTACACAAAGACATGAATGCAAGTCTTTCTTATCTTTCTTCAGTTACAAGGACAATAAGTTTTAAATAAGTTTATAATAAAAATTTGTGCTTACTATGATGAATAAAGCTTTCCATAAAACTGTTGAGATTAATCTAATGAAGGAATCTATCGGAACAGAACAGCTCATTAAAGAAAAAGAAAAATAAAATCAGTTATCGAATAACCGAATAAAAGGTTTTGCATTGACTACGACAACACATCTGCCTTTTACTTTGAGACTGTTCTGCTAATTAATGACCAGCAAAGAGGAAAAAAAATACTATTTTGATCACTTAACGTCCCAAAAAGTGCTGTGTTGGATTACAGCTCATTATCGAACATTGATAGAGATGGAATGGCCGCGGCAGCCATACTGTATAGGAGGTGCCACACAGGAGCACGTTTCATCTCTTGAGCTCTCCTTTTAAATGTACCCATGCAGTCCATTAGCAATCAATGGGATGTTCATTATATCTTGCACATTAAAGCTACTCATGTCTATCACTTTTACCAACAAGTGCTCTTATCTGCAATTTAGTAACATATGAGGCTTCCTCTAAATCAACAATTCTACACTTTACATGAAAGCTAGCTCACCATAGTGATCAATAATTAACTTTTAATCCTTTACAATTAATATCTAAAATAAAAAACTCTTGGAACTCTGCAAATTAAATAATGCCCATCCAAAAATGAATTAAAAACATTAAAGACAGCAAATCTAATTTTTTTTTCAAGAGTTGGTATTCTCTTGACAGTTGATTGGTTAGCATAGAAGTTGCTACCAATGAAGAAGCTATTTTCAGAATATTAAGGTCAGGAAAAGAACAACTCCAACTTGAGAAGCAAATCGATCTGAAAAGTGTTTTCTCCAGCTAATCCTCGTGGCAGAAGCTGTGACTCTCTCAAGGGTTATCAGTCAGAGAACTCCATCGCCACTTATGGGGATCGGTGATGCAATAATTGCTCCAGCTTTCATAACTCTGTTCCCATTATTCTTTTTGCCAAACATTTTGGGTTACATTGGGACTTCCTAGTCCAGCCACAGTGAGCTCGGCATAAGGCCATCTGTCTTTCTGTCCCAGGATAGAGGAAAGGAATCGTCTTGAATCATAGCACCACTAATAGACACTGCCAAACCCCACCAGTGTCCAGGTATAAACTACCTCTCCCTCCATGCACTCTCTATCTCACTTTTATAACCAAGCTCCTGAACTCTACTTTTTCTTCTCTCCACCCTTTTGGTTACTGAGTTATCTTCAGGTTTTTAAAACACAAAGTTATCTTTGACTTCCTAATTCACCTCATCTCTTTTGCTGTTTTCAGCCTTACTGGTGCCCTCTACTCTGGCGTACCTTGACTTCTCAATAAAAAGTACCTTTTTATTTAATTTTCTATGCCCAGTAGGTCCAAATCTTTTTAAACTTTTTGAATACGTGAGTGTAATCCTTTCATTAACTGATGTTTTAAGTACATATACTGATCCTAACTACAGCATTATAAATTTGTATTTTTTTCTAGAATATTAGAAAGACAAATAAAAATATGAAAATTACAATAGTCCTCATTGGTGAACTTCTGGAATCAAGCATCATCCTCTGAGAGGTAGAGAAGGTTACCTTTTACAAACCCCGTTCATCTGGAAAATATGAACTGAACACTCGATTTACTTTACACGCATCATCTTCTGCCTCTGAGGCAGCCGCAGGGATATAAAGGGCAATTTTTTAGATATTTAACTCGATAGCAGTGTCAGAGCTCACCCATACTTTACACATAATAGAGAAGTACTTTGACATGTATTCAGGTTTGTAGCGTATAGAAACCATCTTTTTTTGAATTGTATGTCCAAACTGAAACCATTTACATTCAAGAATGATTTGTATCATTTACAACAATGCATTTTATTCTTAACTGGCCTCATGTTCAGTTTCAGTCTGAATTAACAGCTTGTATCTCAATTTGCTGTTGATAAGTATTGTGGATTACAAATTGAATGGGTTATTAGTCGTCTAGTTTTTGGTGCATATACATCACATTACATGTACTTATAATCAGAACATCCCCCCCAAAAATTATAGATTCGATTGTGTTTAGTTTAGCAACCAACCAGCATTACCAATAATTTCTTATATTACACTTGAAATGCTTCCACCAATACAGCATTTGGACAAAAGCATTACCACTAGTAAAAAGGCATGTGCAAAATGCATTAAGGGGAAAATTCAGCATCCTACCCATGGAACAATACTGCCCTCTACTGTTGCATGTAAACCCTATACTATCCCATGCTCTGCTCCTGTAAGCCTTCGATAACTTCACACTCAAAACATTTTATAGTCGGGGGGGTGGGGGAAGATCCCAGCTGTCCAGCTGGTTACTGTCTCTATTTGCAGAGATAAAGATTATATGGGATCCCCATTCTAAATCATGTGAAAAGTACACATGGTCAATAACTGTGGGAAAAAAATCAAAATCCCTTACAAATCCTGAAAGAACACAGAGGGCCATTGAGAACAAGCACTTATACAAAGAGAGGGATATGAAACCAATTTCTAAAAGAAAGCGGCTAAGTTTTACATCAGTAACTGTCACCAAATGCATGCCTGGCATCGCTCACTAAATGATTGTGCATTTAAACAGCTTTATTGGGTTAATTTGCCAACTGATTTTTTTTGTTTAATGCTATCTTCCTAGAGTTAAGCCAACATCTCAAATTTAATAGATTGACTGTTAATAATGAGGCAAGCCTACCCTTCAACTTATTTACAGAAAATAAGTGCTGAATTATTTTAATAACTGGCTGGAATATCTAATCTAAACAACAGCTTTCAATATTCCCAGAAGCTTGACATAAACAAGTCCATAGATATCCAACATCTGCAGACATTCTGAATTCATGTTGTCTCAAGACACTATTTTTTATAAAATAGAAAATGGATTATCAGACCACAGCAGAATTGCTAATAAGCAAATATAGTTCGTTCCAAATTGTATCTATCCATGTCAGCTAATCAACAAAAGGAGATAAATAAGCAGACAGTGTTGGAGAAAAACTACACTGAGCTATCACCAATTAATTATAATGCTCATTTATTTATATGTATAAATATTTATTTCATCCCATCAATGTTAAAGTCTGTCGAATGACAGCAGTTTGATGCAAACTGTGCTGCTCTGTACAGTTAAGCCCTGCATTCCATCATTCTCAAAATCTTAACTCTCAGCTGTTTCTTTCAGTGCCACACTCATGCATTTGGGGAAAGAAAAGCCTTTTCAAGCAGTTCAATTCTGTTCGAGGGAGAAAAGCGAGGAGTTTGTGCACTCTTTCTAGTAGTGACTGCCCCCTGCAAAACAATAATTAGCTCGTGAATGGCATGGCGGCCTGGGCTGTCAAAAGCCACAAAAAAAATCACAGCCCTTTGCTTGATCAGCTTCTTGATAGGATAAGCACAGGCCTCTTCAAAAGTGTTAGGCCACAGTAAAAAGTGCTGTGGATGTGTAAGCCGATTTAAGTGACAGAATAATTGCAAGGCTTTCAGGCAAATAACTTAAAAAATGATCTATTACATAATGCATTTTATTCTAAAGGCAATGTACTAAATTGTATTGCATTTTTAAAAAAAAAAATATATATATATCTTCCTTTGTTTGCAAGTCATCCAGAAGTAGTAGCCAAGAAAGGTAAAAATGTTCTCCTTTCAATAAAATTATATTTACTGCATTAACTATATTATCTGGCTCTGAAGGAAGAGAATTATCTTTAATATCCTGTTGATGAATTGTCCTTTGTCACATAGGTTTAAAAACATTTTCCACCATTTATTTTATAACTTTAACAGTTCCAATTATGCTTGTATAGATGCATAGAAACTCTGAAACAGGGACCTAACCTTGCATCCATAGATTATATTTAAAATTTTTATATATAATTTAAAAACTTACGTCACTGACCAAATGCTGTAAAAAATTCTCTAAGGCACTTTTTATTCTAAAATACAGCATATTATTCTGCAATCATCCTTTGATGTGTGTCTGTGTGTTTTTCCCCCTCAGTCCATGCTCCAACAGTTCTGTCATAGAGAGAACTGAAAATTAAGTTATTCTCACCAGCAACACTCCCCCACAAAGAAACTATCAAACCATAGATATGAACCTCGGAACAATCCCTGCCAGGTTTCTCATGCAAATGCAGAAGAAGAACTTACAAGAGCACTTTAAGATATTGAGAACCCTTCAATACAGCCCAGTATAATAACTTTTACTTGCTAATTTCTATGGGTCAGTTGCAAAGGAATAGACCTGTCAATCAGTTTCAGATGTAGCAGAATTTGTCTGTCTACAAACAGGGATACTTTGCAGTTGCCATGACAACTAATCCTCCACTTTCCTTCTGTTGACACAGCCAGTCACAGTTTAAACTACCTGATCACACTTTCAATAGGCAGCTGACTGGAGCACCATAAAATGCTCAAATCAAGTTCGCAACACTTGACGCATCTACTGTTGCACGGGCTGAGTTTTATTTAGAGCTTAGACAGTAGCTGTATGCTGGCATTCTTATCTGCAATGGCACTGTTAAAACCAAAACACACTGAAATCTAGCCAGTGTAAATTCTATTTAACTTGTTAAACTATAGTACAATGTAAAAAATGCACTTCCTTCAGAAAATGGACAAAAACATGGAAAATCACATTTTTTTTAGGTTGCTAGTCAATTTTCAGAGAACTATTTATTTTACAGTAGGTTATCACATTACTTCAGTGATAAAGGATGCTCCCCATTTTTCTTAATACTGTGACTTATATCATAATGTCAATCACAGGATATCACAAATTGGATCAAAATCTAGCCTACACAGAGCTTCTCTCTTGCATAAGTGAGCCTCCAAAATAAGGTTAATACATTTTGCATAAGTATAATTTCAAACCAAAATTATAGTTAATTACCACAGATAGGAGTTTTATGAGTTATTTTGTCGCATTCATATTTATTTTTAATGAAGCTGAACAAAACAGGCTTTGAAAGGCAGTAATTGGTCATGTTGTTTTATAGCTCCACACCAGACAAACAAACACAAAAATAACATGCATTGAAAAGAATATTTTATATTTTGAACAAATAATTCAAAGTACTTTTGAAAAACAAAGTAGAGACACAGTAGCATATGCAAACATATATGTCAGACTAGCCAAACGGTTGCATTTAAGACTGACTACACATAACTGTAAAGGAATCAGGACATGGGCAGAATCTGCATCTGATAGGGGTTTGCATACATCAGAGTGGTATATGAGTGGACTTCCCTGTATATTTCAAAAGCTGCAGCATTACAGAGAGATGCACATGTTTGAGATTAGCAGGTCAGACTTTCAGGAGTGAAACTGCACTGACATTCAGCCAGCCAGATCCTAACAACAGTGGTGAGAGACCAAAACCTTGCAGATTTAATATTGAAGAATTTTCTTGATAAAACCTTATTCTAAATATCTGTGATAATAAACCTCCTGTAACAATAAACATTTTTTTTTGTCCCAGTGGGAGCTCTCTGATAATTATTACATTCAAATCTTCACAACGTAACGCTTCCTTCCAGATTCCATGTGTTTGGCCAACTGTATATTTTGGGGCTAGCATTCAAGCTAATCTAAGGAATTTAATAAACAGTTCAAGAAGTCATTGCGTCCACAATATTCACCCGAAATTGGAAAAAAATCTTACTGAACTGTAATTATTGTTAAATTAAAAAAAACTTTTAATTGATACAAAATAAATTGCTATATTTCCTGCCATTTCAAGTGCAGTTTGTAATTACTATATGCATTATTACATCTGCGGTGCCTTATTTTGCTGTGACTGCCTGTGTATGCTAACTGAAGTCTGAAACATCTATTAGTGTACCTGTACTCAGTATGTACTGCCCCTGCTGCCAAATGACACAAAAATCTGGCACTGTGTAAAAACATTCAAGGCTATAATATTCAACAACTAATAAATTCATAGTCAATCATTAAACAAAGCGCTTTTTAGCTTTTCTACATTATAGACAACTCAAAGTTAGACAGACAGATGCAGATTTTAAAATTCCCATTGTTTATATGCCTACAGGTATGCAAATAATTTGCAGGCCCCATAAAAATAAAATGTATCAGCCTAGGGTGGGGTGAGGGGAGGTACTGGCAGAGAAAAAAGAAGACTGCAGCTGCCTGGGCTGATACTAATTTAATCAGACGGGGTCGATATTGGATAAACTTTTCTAAACTACCGCAACACAACTTTTGACAGACAGAAATAGTAAACTCTTAAAAACAATCGATAACACCTAAACCTAGGATGTCAATTAAAAAGGTACAGGTGCATTTCATTCAGAATTTTAATAAACCTGTTTTGCTGAGATGGCGGTTGCTATTGCTGTAAACAAAATAAAGTGAGGTATAACTTTGTCATTCCAAAATCCACTCACAACGGTGCTTAATTTCCTCCAGTGGTGCAATGGTTAATGTACTTGTGTAAATTCCCTTTATTTTGTATCTTAAAACAGCGGTAATTTGGTTTCAGATTATCAACTACATTAAAGTTGTGCAAAAGCAATTTTAAAATTTAAACTCCCCTTTACAAAGATAAAATTTCATACCTTGAATTCACTTATTCATGCGTCGTACTTAGAGGGAAACCTACATTCTATGAGCGAGGGCAAGAAGAAAATGCTACAGAATCAATCAGACCTTAGTGTCTAAAACCTACATTGGTAAACGTCGAAGGGAATAAAATACTAAAAATGTAGAGTCTGATGATCATTTGTACATTATTAATAGGCTGCATTTCAAGCTATATTCTGTTCTACCTGCACAACCATTATTGATGTGTCTCACTTTAGGTGATCTATGGGGATGATTTCCTCTTGTTACTATGTCAAGCAATGTAATACACAGACTCAGGAAGATATCCTCAGGCCGGTATTTTTAGAAAAATCATAAACATGTTCAAAAAGAATGTGTTTCTGATTTATCTGAAGCGGAGGTACCCCCACAGGTTCTAGGATCTTTATTGTATGTTTTTAGCTGCAACTAATTGTTTTAAAAAATATCATTAATTTATTCCCGACTTTTCTTTTTGGGTGAAATTTCAATTTTATTTATCCAAGGGAAATGGTCTTTACTAATCTCCTGTTCTACATAATGGCTACAAAACAACAGTCACTACATTTCAAAAGTAAATTAATTCGTCTTGATGTTCTTTGGCATGTTCTCAGGATATGACCATCATTGTATAAATGCAAGTTGTTTCTTTTGAAGTAACATTATTATCACATTTTGTCAGAATTGGGGAGAAAAGATGGTCAACATGATCAATACAGGTTTAACATCTGTTCATACTTTTACCCCCAGTGATACTGCTATCATCTACTATACTCTATGTTTCTCCTCTTGTTAGATTTAATCCTTGGAATTAGTCACATCCATAGTTTGAGAACGTTCCTGATATGTACAAATTGGTATCCATATGTAATTTGTGCCTCACAGTTATTAACCTAAATGCTGAATGTTGTCAGGATACCCAAAGTAGCAACGGACTTAGTCTCTTCATATATTAAAAATATATTACATGTTCAGTTGTTATAATTGTTGAACAGTTAAATTGCAGACAGTTAAAAGGATTAATTTGATTGTATTTTTAAAATTAAAAAAAATCAATGTAAGCAACATTAAATTTGGTGGTATAGTGCTGAAAAGCTACTGTTAAGCTTCAACCTCTTCACTAGCTTATTGTGTTTTCTGCAATGTTTTCAGCACAATATCAGGATTTGGCTGCTGTTATACCAGGTTTAATGTCTGTTATTAAGGGGTTTGTGTTCCACACCAGGCCCTCATCTCTGACTTAAAAGCCTTTTCTTAAGACTCCCTTCTGCACCCCAGAACGTTTGAACCATAAACCAAGCAGTTCTGGAGCACAAGCAAGAATTGAAACTAGACACCAGCAAATCACAGATGAACACCTCCAACACAACATTGATATATTTTTATTTTTCTTGTACAGTACAGAAACACTGAAGGAGAATATGAGAGTTTAGCAATCCTCCAAATACCAAAAAGATCACTTTTTCACATCCCTTGCGTATTGAGCAATTTCTTCTATTTCTACCTTACATGAGTGCAGTGTTGGCCCAGTTACAGTATAACATGATAAAAAATGGTAGTGAGATCATGGGCCCGAGTGACTTGAATGTCATGTGACATTGCCAAATGTACTTCTGGGGTCACACAATATTTAAATAAAAACATGTGATCATTCTGAACACTGATGTTTCCACAGCTACTGTTTTATTTATAAAGAATGTTACACTGCCACTAGCAGCAGAAGTTGTGGGCTCCACCAATGCTTCACAGAAGATTGCTATTTATTCCATCATTTGGATTGGTTTACAATGCAGTATGTGCATCTGATTAAAATGTAGACTACCAACACTTACGGTAAACAGAAAAATACTGTGCCATCTTATAAAGGTTGCTCCTAAACAGTCACTGGTACATCACTCAGAATCTATTGCAAGTTGACTTTTCAAAAAGATTTGTAGATTAGCTCACTAATATCTTAATGAAACAATCCCTATTTCACACACAACATAGATTTTTACAAGGATGTCAACTTTTTATTATAAGTGTTCTGTTTTAAAATTCACAGCTAAGTAAAAGTTAAGGCAGTCCTGGTGGCATTTCATTGAAACCTAGAATAGAGGTTTGTAGGGAGGTGAAAAGATTAAGGGGAAAGTGCAGGTACGTTTAAAACAAATTCATTATGATGCAGCAGAAACTGATGACACAGATGTTTAAAGGAAACTGATAATAACAGACTTTGGTTTGAATTAAAATTACCTAGCTACTTCCTGTTGCTTCATAGATCGTTATCATTCTCTGCTAAGGATAGTTGCACCTCCTTCAATTATGCAGGGAAACTGATGTGTATCATTAATTATGTTAGTAAAATCATAAATCATCTCTGAATGCTGTAATTAATTATTTGCAGAATATATTTTTAAGTCATGTTGGATAAATGACAACATAAAATGAATACACAAACATATAAGTCATCTCCGGATCAACCCAGGAAAATAGATGATAGCAGCAGTGCGAACACACAAGAATATCGAGGAGCAGGACAATGTTTTCAGTGGATAAACAACTGAATGTCCCAGAAACATTGTGAATGCTGAGATAAACGGAAAGAAAATACTGAATATACACATCAGGTCAGTCAATATCAGAAAAAGAAAAGATAATTCAGTGTTACAGGTGAAACCCTTCTTCAGAACACTAACATATTTTTCTCTTTCAGATGCCAACTGGCCAGCCATATATCTCCAGTATTTTCAGTTTTTGTCCAGAAATTTAAATGTTTACTGCAATTAATTGATTTTTTTTCCAAACGAATAAACTGAAAAACTAATAAGGCTAATAAATACAGCAGTCATAATTACCGTAAGTAAAGCTTCAGGCAAAGTTTGAAAACAGCAAAATAGTGTCAACATTCTTTGACATTCCAGGAGTATCCCCATTAAAATGACAGCAATAAACATTTGCTTTTCAAAGCCAACAGTTTAACTTTGAAAGTATTTTACTCCCAAGCTCCCATTATCTTGAGCCCTGTGCTTATAAATAAACTGAGCTTACATCAGCATGACCTGAGAGCTCAAATAGTTTTCTCTTATACCAGAGGTAGAAATTCCTCTCGGCATTATTTTAGTGCACCGGCTAGCTTGTTCACTTTAAATTCCTGTGTGCGCTATTTTAACAAAGTCATCAACAGGTTAATGACTTCATTAAAATAACACACAAGGAAGTTTGATGCAAGCGTGTTGTTGATAGCAGACAGTGGAATTTCAACTTCCAGCTGTTCAGTTGGTGCAGAATTTTGTATTTTTTTTTAAATTACTGATGAACTCAGAAAAAATAAATGAGTTTCATAAATTTATAACAGAAATATATTTAATTTTATCTAAGCATAATTTTTATCAATTGCATTCTATTTGCAGCTAGCAATATGCAAGTTAGCTTTCTGCAATCCAATATCCACAATTCCTCTTTGAATAATCACCTGTATGATGGTAATTTTTAAACACATCCAGTACTTTTAACAAAGGTGTTGAGCTATTTATTTTGGTGTGCTTCTATCACACAGCGTGATTTCACCCCTTAGTTCTGGATACAGTATTCAAGTGATTTTTATAAAGATGGTACAATGCAATAAGAACATTCTTTTGGTGCTTCATCAGATCTTATACCACTTTATATTTATATTTATTTGTTTTAAAGCTATAATACGGCACTGGCGGTTAGTCATTTTGCAAATCTAAAATGAACTAAGATTTGGTTGTTACAATATACTTTATCAGTGAGGTTAGTATTGTTACAAAAGTAATCAATAATGTACTACTAAATTTGAAAAAAAAACCTTTTCCAGATGTGATTTGTAAACCAGGTGCATTTTAAATGTCAAAACCAAATAATATAAAATCTATATGAGATATTTTACAATGGGCTTATTACTAAGAATTAAACCTTAACCTTCTTTAAAGTCTGGCATTGAAACTGAAATTAAACCCCACGGAATAGTAAGGATTCAATTGTTTAGCATTGATGAAAAAAATGTAAGTCAGATGCCCCTTTTATTTTTAAATTATTGGACACATATTTCCTAATTGAAACTGAATAAACAAGCTGCCGTCGTATAATTAAATATATGTGTTTCTCTTCCTTTTTTATAAATCAGCAGAAAAATAATTAATACTAAAAACTGTCAGACATTCCAAGTTGAAACAAATAGGTACAGATAAAAAGAAACATTGTGAATAGAGGAAATCTGAAATTAAAACAGAAAATGCTGGAACTGCACAGTCAGTCAATCAGTACATGAAAGGGATGGGATAGATTAACATTATGTCTGCAACCCTTCATCGGAACAATTAGGTGCAACCAGGAGAGGGTCTCCAGTAATAGAAAATCAATTATGGCCAATGGTCTGATGCATGATGCCTTAGTATGGAAGGGACGCTGAATAAGGGGTTAGAGTGCCACCCATTGTCTATGAATAGGTGGGATTCTAGCCCCAAATCACTTAATACAATATTTATTCCACTAAAGGAAAAATAATTCATAAAAACAACCTCATAAATACAAGACAGTGTGTGGAATTGAAACAAGACATTGGTTAGACCACAGTTGGAGTATTTTGTGCAATGAGGACATTCCATTATAGGATGGGGACAGTGAAAATTCATTCGAATGTTACCAGAAATAGAAGTTATCGTTATGAAGAGACTTGAAAAATTGGGTCTTTTTTCACTGGAACAGAGAACATTAACAGTAGAGGTTTCAAAAGTTATGAAAAGGTTTTGAGAAGATAAATATTGAAAGATTGTTTCCATTGGTTGGGGGGATTGCTGATGTGGGAGAAGCGACTGAGGATTATCAAAGGGGAAAGTTAGAAGAAATCATCACACATAGAGGGTATTGGTACAAGGAATGCTTTGCTGCAAATTGCTATGAAAGTAAAGACTTAAGGAGGATAATTTTCCCTTTCAGCGTGGATGGAAAACTGGTGGCTGTGGATCAGACCATTATCTGCACTCTGCCCAATTTTCTGTCCACCGCATCAAAAGTGAAAATTACCCCAATAACACTTAAAATGGAATTGGAAAAGTATTTGGAGCAATCTACTATAATCCTATTTCCGTGTGTTCTCTAAGGACACACTGAAATAGGATTATGGTAGATTGCTCCAATAGAAGAGCTAGCACAGGCACAGTCTTGATGGGCTGAAAGGCCTTATGTGCTGTAATTGCTGTGATTCTATTGTTCCATAAGTGATAAAGTCACAATTGTATAATTCACAAGGAAAAAGAAAGACTGACTTTCATTTATATAACGTGTTTCATGACCTCAGGTCGTCCCAAAGCACTTTACATCTAATGAAGTACTTTTGAAGTGTAGTCACTGTTGTAAAGTAGAAAACAAATAGAACAAGCATGATATTCAATAGTTTCAAATTCAGTACACTATTTTTATAACATATATTTGTGTGCAACATTTTTGAAATATCATTAATTATATTTAAAAGGAACATATAGGGGGAAATTTTTCGGGGGGGTCAGTGGGCACGATCGGTGGCGGGTCGGGTGGAAATTTTTTTTTGAAAGCAGGTAGGGAACCTTCTGTCAACCCGCCTCCACGCTAATCTCCCAGATATCAGGGCTGTCAGCGCTGAACAGACCCAACACCAAGCGGCAGGGGAGGCAATTTAGATCATTAAAAGCTTGTTAAGAGGCAATTAAATACTATTTTAAGCTTACCTTTCAATTTTACGAGTTCCCCCACGGGTTATACGCTGTTTGGGGATCACGTCAGCTCAGCAGGTCATGAGTGGATTCAGCATTGAATTATTTGATTACTTGACAGCTGCAAAAGTGGTATAAAAGTTCCCATCTCACAGCTGTTCACTTTCCAAGCACAGAAACTGTTGGTTACTGCATTTGGAAGACAGATTGAGCTTTATGCAGCTTGCAAGTGTTTGGAGCCAACTTTCTATCCAGTGCCACCTCATTGGAACAACCTCTCTCACCATTGACAGATTGCTTCTGTCATCTCAACCTCACCTGCCATCTATTACATCAGCATCGGTGCCCTTGAAACTATCTCACCTTGGTCCTCAGAATCCCACCACGATCAGCCCCAACACCAGCAGCACCAGGCACACCAGCAGCACCAACAACAACACCAAACTTCTCCACAATCAACTGATGCTGCACAGGACACAGGGCATCAGCACCCGACCACATTGCTGCCCAGGACGCCAGGGATGGCCTCACCATGGCCAGATTTACTTCACTTGATGCTGTACAGCCTGGCTGTCACATGATGTGCCAGGTTGGCACCACCCCACACCAACACCATAAAGCACCCTACAATGCCCAAGCCATTCCTTTCACACGCATGACAATTGCGGGGGATACCGTTATGTCTCACCATTCACTGCAACTCACTAAGCCACTTCCAAAGGTGCACACAGATCTGTCCAAGAATGCAAAGTGTTGAAATTAAAGATTTCAATGTTTGACAGCACATTAACAGAAACTTCACATGAACATTGGCTAAAACACTAAAAAAGCTAAAATTGGTAGGAAAAGTAATGGAATCCCTACTAAAGGAAAAAATAGAAGAACATCTAGAAACCAAAAATATAATAATGACTCGTCAACATGGATTTCAAAAGGGAAAGTCTTGCTTCACCAACCTTATTGAATTTTTTGAAGAGGTAACAGAGAGAGTAGACAATGATAATGCAGTAGATGTAATTTATCTGGATTTTCAAAAGGCCTTCAATAAGGTATCCCATAATAGACTGATGAACAAGGTCAAAATGCGGAGTCAGGGGACAAGTAGTAGAATGGATTGCTGGCTGGCTTCAGGACAGAAAGCAGAGAGTGGGAGTAAAGGGTAGCTATTCACAGTGGCAGAAGGTAGGTAATGGTGTTCCACAAGGATCAGTGCTGGGACCACTGCTGTTCACAATTTACTTTAACGATTTAGACATAGTAATCCAAAACACAATTTTTAAATTTGTGGATGACACCAAATTGGGGGGGGATAGTCAATACTGAGGAGGACTGCAACAAGTTACAGGAGGCCATTAATAAACTTGCAGAATGGGCATATAATTGGCAAATGAAGTTCAACACAGATAAATGTGAGGTATTACATTTTGGTAGGAAGAATAGGGAGGTCACTTATCACTTGGAGGGTGTGAGTCTAGGTGGGGTAGAGGAACAAAGGGATCTAGGAGTACAAATACACTGATCACTAATAGTTGTGACAAAGGTTAGCAAGGCCATAAAAAAGCAAACCAAGCACTAGGGTTTATTTCTAGAGGGATAGAAAAGTAGGGAAGTTATGCTAAACCTGTATCGAACCTTGGTTTGAGCACACTTAGAGTACTGTGTACAGTTCAGGTTGCCATATTATAAAAAGGATATAGAGGCACTGGAAAGGGTGCAGAAAAGATTTACAAGGATGATGCCAGAAATGCGAGGGTATACATATCAGGAAAGGATGAACAGGCTGGGTCTCTTTTCTCTTCAAAAAAGAAGGCTGAGGGGTGACCTAATAGAGGTCTTTAAAATTATGAAAAATTTTGATAAAGTGGATACAGAGAGAATGTTTCCACTTGTGGGGAAGAGCACAACTAGAGGCCATCAATATAAGATAGTCACCAAGAAATCCAATAAGGAATTCAGAAGAAACTTCTTTACCCAAAGAGTGTAAGAATGTGGAACTCGCTACCACAGGGAGTGGTTGAAGCGAATAGTATAGATGCATGTAAGGGGAGGCTAGACAAGCATATGAGGGAGAAGGGAATAGAGGGTTATGCTGATAGATTTAGATGAGGAAAGACGGGAGGAGGCTCGTGTGGAGCATAAACGCCGGCATGGACTGGTTGGGCCAAATGGCCTGTTTCTGTGCCGTATATCCTATGTAATCCTATGTAAATACCCAAGTACCTACCCTTGTGTGTTGTTACTTGGTATGATTGGACTAGGATGAGGGTGAGTGTGAGGGGTGGCTAGTGAGATGGGGAAGTGAGAATGTAGATAGAGAGGGATGGGTGGAGGTGCAAGGTAAGTTGGTGTGAGTAAGGATGTGCAGGAGTCTTCTTCTTAGGCAGTCCTTTGGAACCGAGGATGACTTGCTTCCACACTAAAAATTAGTTCTCAGGTGACTGATGAGTCCAATGCGGGACCTACAGTCTCTGTCACAGGTGGGACAGACGGTGGTTGAAGGGGCGGGTGGGTGGGGTGCTTGGGTTGACGTGCGTTCCTTGCGCTGCTTGCGCTTGGCTTCCGCTTGCTCCCGGCGAAGAGACTCGAGGTGTTCGGTGCCTTCCCGGATGCTTCTCCTCCACTTTGTGCGGTCTTGGGCCAGGGATTCCCAGGTGTCGGTGGGGATGTTGCACTTTTTCAAGGATGCTTTGAGGTTGTCCTTGAAGCGTTTCCTCTGGCCACCTGGGGCCGTGTCGGAGCTCCGAGTAGAGCGCTTTTTTTGAGAGTCTCGTATCGGGCATGCGGACGATGTGGCCCATCCATCAGAGCTGATCGAACGTGGTCAAAGCTTCGATTGGCAGGATGGGCGCACCAACGTCAGTGTTCTCGCTCATGTGCAGGAGTAGGGTAGAGAAGACAGAGTGCTGTGGATGTGATGAGTGGCACAGCAGGATGAAGTTGAGTATGGATTTGCAGTAACGTTTCGTGATCTACTGAGATAATTGAAAGGTTTGCGCCACTGCAGCCAGGTCCTCCTAACGACATCCCTGCTTGTGTCCTCCTGTGCAATGTGCAACCAGGCTGCGTGGATCTCCTGGGGCGGTCTCTTCCGCCCTTGGAAGTTAAGAGGACCTCCCTGCGTGCTGTGACTCCCTCCATAAGCATATGGAGGGAGTCATGGGAGAGCCTGGGTGCAGCCGTGCACCTTTGTGTAGTGCCTGTCAGTGTTTGCAGCATCTCAATGCTGTAGAATACTGACAGCAGGACTGTCAAAATCAATTTGCGCATGGTCCCTTTAAGAAAACCGTGTCGTGTCATCAAGTGACATCATCAGACCCGCTTCCTTCAATTGGCCGGGAAACGCACTGGGCAGGCTTAACAAGCCTAATCAGCATCAGATCATTTTGAACAGCGGGCTGGAGCCAGCAGCAGGGTCGCACCCCACCATCAACCCCGGCCGCACCGAGGAGCACACCTACTCCTCCTGGCCCCACAAAGGAAATAAAAACCTTCTGTCGAATGGACTCTTCTTCTGCCAATCCTTTTCTCACTTGACTTTACCTGGTGTGAAAGCCGCAGCGGCTTCCCCACTCAGGCCCGAGTTAAAATCATGGCCAGGACCCCTGACCCCATCGGATCCCAATCTGCATATTTAAAGTAGCTGGCTTAAGGTGGGTGCCTTTGCCACCTGTTCGGAAGAACGGGTTAAAATTGAAGACAGCAAGATCCAGGCAGTAGGTCACCCGGTCGATTTTAACTGCTTGCATGTTCAGTTTCTGCCAGGCGGGTAGAGTTAAAATTGACCCTGTGCTTTCAGTACATTATCATACCTACGCTACTCTATGTTTACAATAAATAACATTGTCTCTTAAACAGGGTTTATTTAGAAATTATAGGGTGGCTCTTAAGGTTAATCTAAACGTTTCTGCACACTTAAAATATGCCAAAGTAAAAATATTGGCCCAGAAATTTGGCGCTTGTCGGGTAAGTACGCGCTGTGTACTCACCCGTAAGCCCACTTGAAGTGCCAGTTTCCTGCATGCACTACGCATGCGCGGGAAACTGGAACTTCCGGTCTCGTGAAGGGAGGGGTTCAGAGGTGAACCGCGTGCGTGGGAGAGGCTGCGCGCAAGCAGCAAACTTAGGTTTTTTTTCAGGTTTCTCCGGGAAGGTAAGTATGAAGAAGCTGCGCTTTTAAAAAGGAGGCGCAAGACCCGTTTTTAACTAGGTAAGTGGTTAATTAATTACAATTTAAAAATTTTTTCAACATGTTTATCTTTTTTAGATACTTTAAAGAAAGGTAAGTTTATTTTTAGCACTGTTAAAAAGTATTTTAATTTTTTCAAAAATTTAAATATTTGTTTAAAGTAGTTAATTTATTTAATTTATAGTTATTTTAAAAATGTGATTTAAAAAAAAAATTATTTGAAGTTTAGGTATTGTTTTGGGGCCGATTTCAATTCATAGATTTGACAGGTCTTCCTGTCAAATCTATGAATGAAAATGCGCTGCTAGGATTGGCTCTCCATGGCCCACGTGATCCCAGGGGACGCTTCGAACTAACTGCGCCCCTGGGACACGCAAGCACTGCGCGCCGGCAGCTGGAGGAGGCCCAGGACCTGAAGTTCTCGTGGGCCCAAAACACAACGGCAGGTGCGGTGGGCAAGTACGCGCGCGATGCTTGCACCCGCAGGAAGCCGGAAAACCGAATTTCTGGCCCATTAATGTACTATAATTTACCACATGACATTTCACCAACAAAATACACATCCAGCTAATATAGGTGTGATGCTTTATCATGGTATACTTTGATGTATTTACTCTCTTTAATTGCATGGTGTGAAATAGTATATGGCAGCACCCTAGAATGCAGTAGTCATGGCAGGGGAATTGCATTGGGAACAGCCTGGCATTTGCTGATAATAAAAGTGTGCGCACAGCTGTTTGATATACTTTTGCGGATGTATACTGGTGGTCCATTTGTTATCAGATAAATATCTGTTGCATAACTCAAGATTGCTAATGTCAGGATGGGGTTATAGACCACCTCACCAGTAGAGATATTTATCATATTTATCTCACTACTAGCAAGAGCATATTCTATTTATAATGCATGCTATGTTTTCAACTGAAAATAATGAATTTTAATGAGTATTTTTGTAGCCCAAGAAAATCCAGTTAGTCACTGCAATGCCATACAAGTATTATTAATCTATTTTCACTCTATCTGCTAACATGCAGTGGTTTATTCTGAATTACTCAGAAAAAATCTGAAGGCACTGCTGTCATAATAGTAAGTTATCATATTTACAAGCATATGATAAATAAGACAACTTCAAATCTGATTCAACTTTATTTTGATGTGCATTAAATTAACATTGTAGCACGTACATGTTGCTCCTCTTGTACGTCTTCACAAACACAAAGTAACCCTCACAGTCAGTTCTATGATTTAACATGCAGGCAAATGATTTAAAGAATGTAGAGCACCTAATTAATTTATTGACTTTGCAGATTAAATTTGGTGCACAACATCTTTATGTTAGCTAAATCAGATTGAACTTGTTGCTATTTCAGGCCGATTTATCCATACCTGTAAACATGGTAAATGCCTGAGATAAGAACCTAGAAAAGAAATGGATGAAACACAAGGGGGGTGAAATTCCCCTCGTTTGCGCCTCCAGTGGGAGGCGCTAACGGGGCATGAATGGCTTTGCGGCCCCCACTGAGGCAATAACCGTGCCTCCCGTGAAATTTCGCGCAAGGTTAGCGGCGGCGCTACCGGGTAGCGCCCCGATCTTCTGCACCCGGAGATCATGATGTCATCTTCGGTAGCACCTCGGAAGAAAAATTCGCAATCACGTCCCGCAGCAGCGCCGGGCGATGTTACCGACTGCTGCAGGGGTCACGAACACTCGCGGGGCGCAACTTAAAGGCGCGGTGGGCGGCCAGCCAAAAAAATCTGCTGATTTTTAAAATATTTATTTTCGGCCACCGGTCACGGCGTCCGTGCCGTGACCGGTCAGCCCGGCACTCTGCATGAGTGCTGGGCTGATCGCGCGGCACTCCTGCTCCCCGGTGGCCCACATATCTAAAAATACACCTGCAGAGCTCGCAGTGTGGGGCCCTTCCCTTTAATGCGGAGAAGAGCCACTGCAACGTGGCAGCGCCACGCTTGGCCACTTGTGGCGCTGCTGAGCACTTCACCCCAGATCGGGACATTCGCTGCCTCTTGCGCTCCAAGAGGCAAGTGGAGCGCTTGATTTAGCTCCACTTCCCCCTTGGAAGAAAAAATCTGAATTTAACTAATGTTTAAAAAGGTTAGCGCCTGGCGCTAACTTTCCAAATAATTTTTACTTAGCGCCCAAAACAGCCCTCTCGGGGAATTTCACCCCCAAGAGGTCTCAAGAAATACAGTGACCAATATCTCATAAGTAGTTAATCTCAGCATTATGATTTTGTGATTTTTAAAACAATTGTGCATTGCTGGTGAAATGATAATTTCTGATAAGCTTGGTTTTGGCAGCAATTTCTATAAGATGTATTAACGCGACAAAAAGTTAATTAAGAAATGATGCAGAAGGTCTTCAAAGTTTACCTTAGTGCAAACATTTTAGCAAAATTGTGCATTGGTTCATTTCATTTTTAATAATTGATGGGCAGTGCTGCATTGCAGAGTGCTGATGAACTGAAGAACTGTATTACAGAATAGTAAGTCGTGGATATGCCATCACAGTGCCTCATATGCCACGTTCTCAATCTCTCCCATGCTGTCAGGGAAATACCAAGTGTATGCCAGGCATTTTTTTTTGCAGACAGGGAGGAAGGGAAAAAGGGGAAAACAAAAGAAGAATGAAACACTCCTGGCAATGGGCATAAGAAGGGGTATGTGAAGCACACCATTTTGTACTAATTTATTTCAGCATCGTCTTGGCAGCAACAGGGAGGAATTTACAGAGTTGTTCACTGTTACTATAGCCTGAGAATAGGAAGTAGCATGTATGGTGATCTGTGCAAGACTGGTGTCTGGATTCATGTCCCAGGGATAGGGGAGGGAGGCAGCATCAGCCCGGGGAGAGAGGTCGTGAAGGGTAAAGAAACAGGCAGCTCTGCACAACTGCTAGCAGACAGCAGAATGTTATAGAGGAGGACTAACACAGCAACAATAGCTTGGATTTATATAGTGCCTTTAACGTAAAAAATGCCCCAAGGGAGGGGGAGAAATGAATAAATAAATGGAATACAAGCACAGATAATAAGCCGTAGTACAGTAAACGGAATAGGTCACTAAAAGCTATGTCAAAAAGATGACTTTTGAGAAGGTTTTTGAAGGTGGAGTGAGAAGTGGATAGGCAGAAGGGGTTTCGGGAGGGAGTTCCAGAGAGTAAACCAAGGCAGATGAAGGTTCTGCCACCAATGGTAAGGCAAAGTGACAGGGATACACAGAAAGCCAGAGTCAGAATCTGCAAGGGTGTGAAAAGGATGCAGATCTGGAGCAGCCTGCAGATACTATGGAGAGATGTGAGATGAGGATTTTAAATTCAATACATCAGGCACAGGGAGCCAATGTAAAGAAGGAAGTGCTGTGGTGGGTGGGGGAGGAGGGTGGGCTGTAGAGGTGGACAAATAAACGGTGCTGAATGTTGTCGGCAAGAGACTCGATTATTTTTCATGGTCAGGCCTCATTAGGGTTACCAACTCTGGTTGGACATATTCCTGGAGGTTTCATCACATGACCTCCCACCTCCAACTGCCCTGCCCAGTAAAACAGTCTTTTCTCCACCTACCAATAGTTTTTACACTGGGATTATTTCCATGGTGTTCTGGTCCCTCTGAGCATGCGCCCCCGTTTGGTACTGCGCATACTCACTCGATCCGGTCAGGAGATCCGGGGGGGGCGGGGGGGGGGTAGAGAGGGGATCGAAGGGGGGAGGGAGGAGAGAGGATCAAAGGGGGGAGAGGAGAGGGGATCAAAGGGGGAGGGAGGAGAAGGGATCGAAGGGGGCAGGGAGTGAAGGGATAATTACAAGTCCTAGCCCTTTTCGGGCTACCCCAGATCAGGCATATTCCCCAGACGTTCACCTTCAACTAAAGTTAGCGGTAGCCGAATCCTAGAGACGCTTAATTAGGTTTAAAGGTCAGACTACCTCTCCCAAAAGGAAAGGAACGGCCTGAAGATGTTACCATCCTCCGGATAGCACTTTTAACAAGTTTAACTAGACTGTAACCTTCCGGAGATTATGAGGGTCCGGAAAACCCCCCAGAATTCTGCAACTCCTCACTGAAGAGTGTACAGAAATTGAGTTCGTGAGATTGTTACAGAAATACTCTTTGAGACAATTTTAAAAATATATAGATTTATTAAAGAACCGACATCTAGTTAACAGCTGGTATGGCAATCGCAACTTTAACCATTCAAAATACAAATAGCTTACATTTTTTATCAGAGATCCTTATTCTCAATTCTTAACTTCGTTACATTTCCACACTTCTACTTATTTCTTAATCCAGAATATCCACCAAAATCAAATACCTTGATTACCCGAGACTTAGAGTTAAAAACTTAGAGAGCGTGCCTGTGAAGTTGAGAAACGCTTGCCCTTCCAGCGACTTCTGACTCTCTATCTGAAAAGCTCTTATTTTTATACTCTTTTTTAGTGGTATATTCTTTGAAGTTTTCTACTGATGTAAGCTAATTGTCTCTAGTGATACTCTATTGAATTCTTTTCTATTCTTACTGTCATTTCAGCTGCCAACTTTTAGAATTCGGTCTTTACCTTTAGGTGTTTCAAAAACTTAGCATTTTTATGGTTATTATCGATTTATCTATTTGATGCCATTCTTATGAAGTCTTTCTATTGAATTCTTAATATCACTTAACTGCTTGTAAGCCAGACGTCATGACTCCGTGGTGTTCCAACTTCAATACAAACACATAATGTAATTGCTTGGTGTCATCTATTGATATTATATCTTCAAAGCCTCTCTGAAGGTATCTTACAATTTGTAAATATAAAACACTTCTCTTAGGGTGTTTACTTGTTTTCTTGCTATCTCAATTGGTTGCATATTTAATTGTGTTTCCTGTCTTATTTGATGTTACTTTATGAAGGCATATGGTTGTTTAATGTTCTAAGTTTCTGTTTCCCTGAGTGTTAGCTTATAACACTTTCATTGGGTCATTCCATTGTGTTTCTCCCAAACTCCAGACATTCTGGAAGGGCCAATGGTTTGCTTCAATAGGGCCATTGTTTTTGTGTTTACAAACCAATTCCCATTTCAAAGCTTGTGGTGTTTTACAGCTTTTGTTAACACTTCACCTTATCTCAGAAGCCTGTATTGTGTTTGCAGCCTGTGTCGCCGAGGCTTTCCAGACTTTTAAACTCAGTGGGGGAGAAATTCAGTATCGCCCCATTTGGGGCGCAATTATCGGCCGGGCGCAAAGATTAGCGCCTGGCGCTAATTATCGCCACTGACTGCAAACTTGACTTTTATCGCCCGTGGAGGTGATTGGAGCGCTAAATCAGGCGCTTCACACCTGTCTTAAGGCGCAAAGGCCGAGGAGCGAGGCGCTACCTCAGAGCGCTGGCGAAGCTCATGTAATGTCAGTCAGCAATGGAACACACACACAATGGCACGGGCCAGTTCTTAAAGGGGATGGTTAATCTTGCTTTCCATCCACATCCTACTCATTTCAGCCTTGAATCTCGGCCTGGAGAGACCTGCACATCAAATCTGCTGGAAAGAACAATGGAGAGTACCAGGCAAAGAGCTCAGAGTGCAGCCCCCACAGTCTCTTCTAAATCGATACAAGGAAGGGCAAATCAAAATGAACCTGCAAAGTGCTGCTCAGTACCCAAAACTCCTTCACACAACGTTGAATCTCTCCAGAAGTCTCTCTCTCTCTCTCTCAGAATGCATAGTTCAAAAATGGCAACAACAATAAAAGGCAGGAAGCGGTCACTTTAAATAGCGCTCCCCCTTTCCCTTCATGACTGCAAAACGCTCCCCTCAACCTGTCGTTGCTAGCATCAGGCGGTAAGGCAGGGGGCGCCACTCAATATCCGCTCCGGGGCGATACCGGGGCGTTGCGCACTCGACTGACGTCACGATCTGCCGGCGCAGGAGATCGTGGCGGTAGTGTTTAGTGCCGCCGCAAAATGTCTAGTTAATTTCGTGAGCGGCGCAAACTTCGCCGCGCCTGGGCGCTAGATGCTTTGCGCCCCATTAGTGCCCTCTTAAGGCGCTAACGGGAGGCGCAACCAACTGAATTTTTTCCCCAGTATGTCATGTATTAATAATATCAAAATCTGTTCATAGGATGATGTATTTCTTGGAATATGCCTTATTCCATTACAGGAGGAGAGGGGATCAAAGGGGGGAGAGGAGAGGGGATCAAAGGGGGGAGGGAGGAGAGGGGATCGAAGGGGGAGGGAGGAGAGGGGATTGAAGGGGGGAGGGAGGAGAGGGGATCAAAGGGGGAAGGGAGGAGAGGGGATTGAAGGGGGAGGGAGGAGAGGGGATTGAAGGGGGGAGAGAGGAGAGGGGATCGAAGGGGGAAGGGAGGAGAGGGGATCAAAGGGGGGAGGGAGGAGAGGGGATAGAAGGGGGGAGGGAGGAGAGGGGATAGAAGGGGGGAGGGAGGAGAGGGGATCAAAGGGGGGAGGGAGGAGAGGGGATCGAAGGGGGGAGGGAGGAGAGGGGATCGAAGGGGGAAGGGAGGAGAGGGGATCGAAGGGGGGAGGGAGGAGAGGGGATCAAAGGGGGGAGGGAGGAGAGGGGATCGAAGGGGGAAGGGAGGAGAGGCGATCGAAGGGGGAAGGGAGGAGAGGGGTTTGAAGGGGGAAGGGAGAAGATGGGATCGAAGGGGGGAGAGAGGAGAGGGGATTGAAGGGGGGAAGGAGGAGAGGGGATCGAAGGGGGAAGGGAGAAGATGGGATCGAAGGGGGGAGAGAGGAGAGGGGATAGAAGGGGAGAGGGAGGAGAGGGGATCGAAGGGGGGAGGGAGGAGGGGGATCGAAGGGGGGAGAGAGGAGAGGGGATCAAAGGGGGGAGAGGAGAGGGGATAGAAGGGGGAAGGGAGGAGAGGGGATCAAAGGGGGAAGGGAGGAGAGGGGATCGAAGGGGGAAGGGAAGAGAGGGGATCAAAGGGGGGAGAGGAGCTCGTAGGGGGAGAAAGGCGCTCAGAGAGGGGGAGAAGGTCAGGAACTTGGGGGGAGGTCAGGAACTCAGGGAGAGTAAGTTCTGAACTTGTTGTGGGGGCGCGGGGAGCAGAGTGAGGAGGGGGGAAGAACGTGATCCAGGTCTAAAGGGGTGGGGTGGTGGGGATGAGAGCAAGATGGGAAGATAGATCATGTGCTCCCGCCCTCTGTTAGGCCTGGATCACATTCTTCCCCCACCCCCTTTACACCTGCACCACGTTCTCCCTCTCCCTTTCCCCAGACCGCAGCGGTTCAAGAAGGCAGCTCACTACCACCCTCTCAAGGGCAATAAATAGATGAATTTTAAAATATGAGAGCGTATTCTGTGTTGGTCCTACAACATGCATAGCATCACATATAAGTGTTATTTGCCAGTCTTGACTATTCGAATGTTGTCCTCGCCAGCCTCTCATCTTCCACCCTCAATGAACTTGATCTCATCCCTGTGCTCTTTGACCTACATTGGCTCATGGTCCTCCAACAACGTTCCTGCTAAGCTATGCAGCAGCGCGACAGCACAGCTGTCTGGAGGTCCCGCACAGGCCGCTTACCGGCTTTTCAATAGGAGAATTTGCGCATGTGCGAAATTCTGGATGGGCCGTGCAGCCCTTTAAAGGGACCACGCACCCAAAAAGAAATTAGGGGGAACATTGTCCACCAACACCTTAATTTTAAAATTCTCATCCTCATGTTAAAATCCATCCATGGCTTCACCCCTTCCTATCTGAACTCAGTAGTGTGAGTGCTGTGAGTGCTCCTATCCCGGGAGGGTGAGCTCTGTCTGGTCTCTGAAAGCAGTAGTGTTAGCACTGTGAGCTCTGGAGCCTGGCTGTCACAAAGGGGGGAATTTTTCGGGGTGTCACCGGACGGGATCGGTGGCGGATCGGGTGGGAAATTTAATTTTTTTTAAAGTGGATCGGGACCCCGCTGTCAACCTGCCGCAATGCACCTTTCCCATAGGTCCGCGTGTGATCTCCGATCCAACCCGACCCGCAGAGGCGGGCAACCCAATTAAACCAATTATTGGATTGTTGACAGACCCTTAATAATGCTTTTAACCGTACCTTTTCATTTTAACTGCTCGCCCACAGGGCCCACGCTGCTCGGGGACCACGTCTGTGAACCTGAGGCGGGAGTTGAATGGCCATTGCTCCAGCTGATTACTTGACAGCTTCAAATATAAAGTAAAAGCTCCCACCTGACAGATCATCACTTTTCTCAGCCACTGTTTTTCAGTCCATTTCCAGCACAGATTCTGCAGGATTTTCCACTCTCCATCCACTCTCACCTCATTGGAAGAACTCTCTCACCATTCATCTGTACTTCACCTGTCATCTATTCCATCAACATGGGTGCCCTTGAAACTGTCTCACCTTGGTCCTCAGAATCCCACCACGATCAGCCCCAAACCTGAAGGGAAGAGGACCTCCCTGCATGCTGTGACTCCCTCCATAATGTCAGGATGAAACAGATCAGCAGTTTTCAGCAGCAGGGATAATTTTGTCGCACCCACAGTAGCAAGGAGATGAAATAATGCTAGTCTTTAAAACACACACGATATTGCAAAAAAAAACGAGTGCCAGGCTTGCTTCTAGCTTTCCCTGACTGCAGCTCAGGATCACTTTAAATACTGTTGGAAATGCCCGCCTCATGACCTGTACTGCTCCTGGTTTGTGGCTGAGTTCAGGAAGTGACAGTAGCAATGCAGGTTGAGACCCAAATGGCATTGGGATCCCGACAATGTTATTTGTCCCCTATCTGCATACATTGATGAGGCTCACAATTGTTTCCGGTTTTAGGCATAACTGGCCAGGACAAAGTTGAAAATCAACTCCATTGCATCTAGAGGTGACAAAATTGTGCATAAGGGTTTCAGCTCGGGAGCAGGTCACTTGCCTACTCTCACCTAAGAGAACAACAGAGAAGCCGAAAATAAAAAATTAGAAAATTAAAAACAGTATAAACAATGGCTTAGAAACCGGCTCACCCTGCGTCCATTTTCCAGGTGTAAAATGGGTGCCTATGTGGCCAATATGATGGCAGATTGCACGCGTCCATTCCGCGCCACCCGCCATATTTGTTAGGGATCCTGCATAGGCATCCTGATGGCGTACTTGAAACTGGCATTAGGCCCATTACATATGCAAATCAGGGGCCTAATGCCTATCCCAGGCCCCTTTGCGAAACTGGACTGCAAATGACCACAGCAGCCCAACCAACAGTTCTTAAAGGGACCAAGTTGGAGGATGCCACCCGCAAGGTAAGTTTTAAGTTTTTTACTTACCTTGATGAAATTACGGTTCGCTGCCGGCTACCACTCACCCTCCTCCTGATTGAACCCCCGGGTTGTACTGAGGGCCTCGGCCGGAGTCTGAGCCGGCCAATCTTTGTGCCCGTGACCTGTGAGCTGTCTTTGGATCCACGAATAGACCCCGAAGCTTGCCTGTACTATACTAATGAGGCCGGCGGACCCGGTTGCCATTGGGTGTGTGCAGCGTGCACTGCACCGGGAGTGTACACCGCTTCTGGCATGATCCAATTTCTCGGCCAATATTTCAAAAAAGATACTGGCCCAAAAATTTGGCCCTTCCCGCGTGAGTACTCAGTGTGTACTCACCCGTATTGCTTCCCGAAGTGCTGGCTTCCTGCATGCACTGCGCATGCGCGGGAAACCGGAACTTCCGGTCTCGTGATGGGGGGAGTTCCTAGGTGAACCGCGTGCGCACTAGAGGCTGCGCGCACGCAGCACACTTAGATTTTTTTTCAGGTTTCTATGCGAGGGTAAGTATTGAAGATTCTACGCTAATAAAAAGGAGGCGTAAGACCCCTTTTGAACAAGGTAAGTGGTTAATTAAGTATAATTTTAAATTTTTTTCAACAGGTTTATCTTTTTTAGAT
This sequence comes from Squalus acanthias, assembly GCA_030390025.1. Classification (NCBI taxonomy): domain Eukaryota; kingdom Metazoa; phylum Chordata; class Chondrichthyes; order Squaliformes; family Squalidae; genus Squalus; species Squalus acanthias. The sequence continues at coordinate 159,140,551 of CM059425.1, read as the reverse complement.
ACTTTAAAGAAAGGTAAGTTTATTTTTATAACTTTTAAAAAGTATTTAAATGTTTTCAAATATTTAAATTTTTGTTTAAAGTGGTTAATTTATTTAACTATAGTTATTTTATAAATGTGATGGTTTTAAAAAAAAATTATTTGAAGTTTAGCTGTTCTTTTGGGGCCGATTTCAATTCACAGATTTGACAGGTCTCCTGTCAAATCTATGAATGAAAGATGGTCTGCTGCCATTGGCTCTCCATGGCCCACGTGATCCCAGGGGTCGCATCGCACTAACTGCGCCCCTGGAACACGCAAGCACTGCGCGCCGGCTCTTGGGAGAGGCCCAGGACCCGAAGTTCCCGTGGGCCCAAAACACAACGGCAGGCGCGGTAGGTAAGAGCGCGCGCGATCCTTACCCCCGTGGCAAGCCAGCCACGCGAATTTCTAGGCCACTACCTCCTTAGTCCATCTTATTGTGTATTAATTTAATAATAATGGAAAGTGTTTTGAAAAGGTATGAATGTATATAACTAAGATGTATTTTTGCTATATACGATATTCTATATTCTGTGTACTTTCTGAAACCAGAAATCATAACTGAGTTAAAAACAGAAAATACTGGAAATACACAGCAGGTCATTCAGCATCTGTAAAGAAAAAAAGACAGGTTAATTGAGATGCTGCACTGTAGTTGATACACTCCTACATCACCAGATTTTACAACACTGTATAGTTGCAGAAAAAGGATAGGAGGCTAGAAATGATTATTGGTGATATTAGCAGACAAATGCTCAGCACTTAAACAGGTTAACGCCTCCATTAAAGCAACAGAGTGATGATGTACACATGCGTTAAGCATTCATTTGTCAATATCATCAACAGTAATTTCTAGCCTATAGACTCATATGGATGGGGTTTACTTAAAATCTTTAGGTTGGTTCACATGATAAAATTAATTATTTATGTACATTTAAAAACAAGTTAAAATAAAAATAAATACAATTACAATTTAACTTTACACCATTAAAGACATGTAACCTGTTATATTGGTGAAATGTTTTATTGTGCTTTTTTAATTCCACTTTTCATGCCCCTTATCACCATCTACAAATATTTGTACGATTTGTGAATCATAATATCCCAGAAAATGGACTTCTCTGTAATAACAATAATAGATTGCGCATTATTGTATGCAATTTGTTTTAATTACAATCAATTAACAATCCCATTTAATTCTAATTTTATTTTTTTGTTATTTATACTTGTACTTCAGTGGAAACGGCACCAGAATGGGTGTAATCTGGTGTAAGATATCTATTGTCACACAATCAGCTTGTCTCTCTCAATATATGACAGCCAAAGTTGATGGCAGAAGGATTAGCATAAGATTTACAAATCTTATTTTAATTAAGTAGATCATATTATTTAGAGTAATGTACTCCTAGTCTTGTGCTTAATTCTATAACACTCTGTCATCTGAAGTTGTTTAGTTAGTGTAAATATTAATGTTCATAATCTTCTTTACATCAAATTATCTCTTCAAATTACTAGAATAGATTATGTGTTGTAAAAAGATTGTTAAAATGTGATTATGCTTATTCAGATGAAGCTTGATAAACATAGAACTATTTGTATCCTTGGACCAGAATTGTGCTCAAATCCGGATTTTTAAAAAATACAGATGCAAATGAACAAATTGTTCACTTCTGTGTCCCCTCACTAACAATGTCAAAGGTAACTCTTCTAAAAGGTGTTGGTACCTCCTCAGGATTGTATTGATTTCATTAAAGGCTAAATTCTGCTGAGTGAACAGACATCTCACAGTGTTTAGTTATTCAAGTTGCTGTTTTCAACTTTGGCATAGATTTCAGGTTACTGATATTTCACATGTAGCAACAAAATGCACCAGAATTGCACAGTACAAAATGCTGCAAGTGTTTCCTTTCAGAGACAGAAGTTCAAGGAAGCACTTAGTTGGAAATTAATATTTAAGTCATTGAGACCAGAATTACAAACATTTGAGGAGGGGCAAGGCGAAGGGGTACCTGGAAGAAGATTTAACATGAAGAATGTCCACAGAGTGCAGTATAGTGCTGGGGAGAATGGTGAAAGTAGGTGGGGATGTACTTGAGTGCAAGACTTAATAAAGTGGTTGGGAAATTCGATACCACTAATACTGCACCACGATGCGAAATATGCCCGTGCCGGTTCAAAAAGCTCAGGCAGCACATCAATTTGGTGCTGCCTGCTAATTTCAATGATTTTAGTGCACGGCCCAGCGACTATCGCGTTGCTGACAGGCCGTGCACTCAGCAGGGGGCCCAAGGTCGCGTCGCTGGAGTGACGCTGCCTTTTCTTAGAGCTAGGCTGTTAGTTTTCAAGGTAGTCCCCAGCCCTTAAAGGTGAACCGACTTCTGCAAAAAAAATGAAAAATCATTCAAAATTAGGCAGTCTGCAGCTCTTAAAGCTGAACTGCCTTCTGCACATAAAAAATGGTAAAAGTGCTTCAGCACAAACACAGTTAGTTCAACAGGCCAGGGAAAGGGCACGCAGGGTCTTGGATGCAGCACTCGAGCTTTATGCAGGGGGTCAACACTGGAAGAGTGTTCCTCTACCCACAGGAGGCCAGGAGGCCCTCAAGAAACTAAAGATATGGGACCAGATCACCGAGGCCGTCACTGCCAGCAGAGTCATCCCTGGGACCTGGCTTCAGTGCCCAAAGAAGTTTCATGACCTCAGACAAGTGGTCAAGGTCGGTGAATACATCTTCAAAAGCCATCTCCTACCAACTGAACCATTAGCCTCACATACTGCTCAAAGCACAACCCCCCTCTCCCCCAATCACTCATCTACCAACAATCTCAACCAAACACAAGGCACACCTCACATTCCTAGCTTCACCTCACCCCCTTGGAGGAGATGATGCTGGCCATTCTTGACAGGGGCATGGCTGAGCCCTTGGCCTTGGGCGGCGCTGAAAGAATACAAGATGCCGGTATCCTCATATGTTATCCTCCTTCTCATGTCCCACTTCTCCCTCATCCCACAATCTCTTCTGATGTACAAGCTGCACATGGTGTAAGTATGCAGCTTTTGCTTTCCCGCCCTTCCCTCACCACAACCCTACCCTTGTGCCTTCCTCATTTCAGACACCCAAGAAATCCAGCCTGCCCAGCCAGTGGTTGAACAAGAAGAGTGAGAGCAGAGTGAAGAAGAAAAAGAAGAAATGACATCACTCAATTTCACACTCCCTGCTACCAGCTCCTCGAGGTCATCCTGCAAGGCCATCTGCAGTCTCCCCCACTGAAAGTCAGTTGCCTTCCACCAGCCTTGCTGCAGCCACTGGGGTAGAACTGTGTAACAGCACTGGAATAGGCAAAAGCACACGCAAGACACTCACTAAGGGAACGCACAAGGATAATTAGTTGATTTTTTGAAGTAATATTTGATGCATATATGTATAAATTTGGATTGGAATGTTTGCTTTGTGGTGGCTTTTATTTCAGCATTGTGGCCAAGAGGATGCTGTGATGGTCAGTAACAGAGGGAAGGTGAGGTGTGGGACAATGTTGAAAGGGGAATAGGGGTTGTGTTGACTGGTGCCGCAGGCAGATGATTCCATCCCGAATATCCAGGCCAGAAAGGGGCTGTCTGGGTGGCCTCCTTCATTCCACTTCCTCCTCTTCTGCTTCTTCCTCTTCCCTCTGCGAGCAGCTTGTTCCCTTTGCTGCCTCTGCTTCATCTTCATGCGATGTTGCAGCCCAAGGGGGACTGCAATGAGAGCCCCCAGGACTTGGGAGCAAGTGGTGTTCTCAGAGGCCTTCCTTTAACATCCAAAGCCTTGCAAGCGTCCAGCAGCACTCCCTGCACTCCCAGCGCACTTTAACAGCTTTTAAATGTATCGCACCAAGCCACTATTCCAACAAAATGTAATAAACACAGTCCAAAGGCTAATATCGAAACTTACCTGAAAGAGTGTCAGAATCACTGGCAGCGTTTCTGCAGTACTGCTGTATGCATGTTCTTCCGTGCATGGTTTGAAGAGGGCTGTATCCAGAGCGGTGACGTCCAAAATCACAGGCCTGCGTCAATTCAGGAGTTGCACACCGATTGATGTCACGATCTACATATTTACATGTGGGAGGCGAGCGCAGACAACAGCAGTGCTAATGACCTCCCCAAAATGGCGGCCGCTGTGTTCCGCGCCGGAAGCGGGCGGAAGCGAGGCGGCAGCCACTTTTTCAGCAAAAACAGTAGAAGTAGGCAGATTATTTGAGCTGAACTATGATTGCAGAGTTGAAGGACACAGACAAGCTCACCAGGACTAGATATAAAATGAATTACTCTTTCGCCTCAGAGGATTGGAAATGCGGAACCAACTGCAACCCAAGCAGTTAATGATGCCTCACTTAGCTCGTTACTGTAAGGATTCGTAGGACAAGATGATCAAATTTTCCTTGGACACGTGGGCCATGATTTCGCCGACCGAGGCGGGTCGGGGCGGCCGGGGTCGGTGTCATGGTCCCAGCCCGCTGCCTACTGCAGCTCACACTCTCCAAGCGATTTTTCGTTGATTGGGCTTGTTAAGCCCGCCCTGCGAGGTTCCTGGCCAATTAATAGGAAGCGGGTCTGATTACATCATTTGATGACGCATCATCAGCCAGTTTCCTTAAAGGTCCAAATTGACCTTGACAGTTCTGCTGTCAGTGTTCTACAGCATTGAGGTGCTGCAAACACTGACAAGCACACGTTGGAAACTTACTTGGAGGCGGGTTCAGAGCGGGTTCCCAACCCGCTGTCAATCAATTCCATTTTGGCAGCGGACCCACCTCCGAACCAGCACTCTGAGCACCAGCAAAATTGCGGCCATGAACATATTTAGAATGGCTCAGCCCTGTGGAATTTTAGGCTCAATAGGCTGGCCATTTTTGAGTTTTCAGTTCACGTTGATTCTGAAACAAACCTTAATATTACAGTAGTAAAGCTACTCAGATATTATTACTTATTATAGTGTCAGTTTGGCTCAGTTGATAGCACTCTTACCTTTGAGTTAGAAGGTTGAAGGTTCAAGACCCACTCCATGATTTAAGCAAACAATTTCAGTGCAGTCTTTTGGGTGAAACATTACCAGGAGGCTTGGATGGATATGTAAGATGCCGTGGTACTATTCAATGTCATGGACAACATTCTTCCCTCAATCAACAGCATCAAAAAGATAATGGCCTGGAATTTGTGGTCAGTGATGAAGCAAAGGCATTCGCCGCTAGCCCTGAAGAAATCTGCACATAGAGATTCTGTGGGCAGCTTTCTTCAGGGCCAGCAGCGCAACTTCAGAATATATAGCATGCGCATCTCGCGATCTCTGCGGCAAGACATTTTGCCTTTTGTGATACGCAAGAGATTGCAGCATTCTATAGTGGGGAATCCCTAACACGATCTGCTGTGATGTCAACAAGCTCTCTAAGCAGCCAATCACAATGCAGAATTCTTACAGACAGGGAAGCAAGAAATGAGAACCTGCTTTTATCCTGACTTTTTAAAAATGGTACAGAGAGCAAAACAAAGATTGGAGCTCTCACATGGGGTAAGATAGAACCTAAAATAATTATGAACAAACTTTTAAAAAATATAATTTTTTTAAAGATTCTTAAAAATTTACTTTTTATTATAATGGAGAAATTTGATACTCCACAAAATTAAAATTAGTTTTTCAGGGCCATAACGTTTGTTTAGCAGTCAATACACTGTTAAAACAACAGTTACATCTAATCCAACAAGGCCTACCATGGGGTATTTAACAGCGATATTACCACAGAAAAGGCCAGGTGGGGGAGGGGAAATTCGGTGGCGCCCCCTGTGGGGCGCTAACTTTGCCAGGGCGCTACTTTTAGCGCATCGAAAAAATTAGCGCCCCTGCGCCATAAATTCAGTGCTGGTGCCCCAAGCAGGAGGCAAGGCGCTACTGGAAGCGCCCCCCTCCTTCCTGGGGGGCTACCAGTGAATATCGCGGCGCTACATGCAACAGCGCCACACGCGTTGGCACGTAGCGTTGCGGTATTGCAGGCCTTCCTCCCCTGATTAAAGGGGAGGGGCCTAGCGCTGCATGCACCGGGGCCCTGCTGGACCACTGGGGAGCGGGGTACCGGGAAAAGAGCCCGGCACTCAAGAGGAGTGCCGGGCTGAGCGATCACGGTGGCACCCCGAATAAATGAGGGCAAGGGGGCAGGTGCTGGCAGGCGGCCAGAAAAAAAAATGGCTGCCCGACACCTGCCCCTTTAAATACCGCCGCTGCGGCTGCAAAAACGCCACCCTGACCCTGTCGGACATATCATCCGGTGATAGGTCAGGGGGCGCAGCCAAAGTTTGAGGCCAGGGCGTGAGTGGGGCACTGCGCACGGCAATGACGTCATCGCCAGAGGCGCAGCGCTGCGGACCGCTACCACCTACCGTCGCCACTAACCTCCCTGAATTTCGCAGGAGGCGTTAACGGCGCCGCGCCCGGGCACTAGGGGCGCTAACGGGAGGCGCAAAGCAACCCAATTTTTCCCCCCATGTTTTTGTCAGTTTCACTGGTTTCACTGATTACACTGATTGCCAGCTATAGGGAGGTGGTGGGGGGGGAAGAGCAACAGCACAGCCTATGTCGGAGCAGTGAATGACTGACCGCAACTTCAGGATTGCCACGTTTAGATGCGCATGCGCTACATCTTGAAGTTATGCTCAGTTTCAAAGGGGTCCGTCCGTTCACCATTAATATCCACCGCCCATTATCTGGTCATTTGTTAATTTGCTGTTTCCGGGATCTTGCTGCGTGCTGCTACATTTGCCTACCTAAAAACACAAAAGTAATGAATTGGCTGTGAAGCTCTTTGGACATCCTGAGGATGTAAAAGTCTGGGATATAAAGACAAATGATTATCTTTCTTTACATTGCTGAGGAAGTGCTTCATCGTTGAAGGTCTGTCCTTCGGATGAGACATTATTCTCTTTTTGTCTATTTTAACTTTTATTTGACATTATTAATTACTCTAGTTGACTTGTTTATTTTAATGTTTTTGTCTCGCATGTTCTGCTGTACTTCCTCCATCCTCTCCTCTGAATCCAGCTCTGTAACACCCAAGTTAAAAAAGTTCCCGTAATGACCAAAAAGAATTCTAAAGAACAATGTTTTAACCCAAGCTGGGGACTAAATGCCACAGTTTAACCTGGTTGCATTACTGGAAACCCAGTCAAACCATTATGTTAAAATCAAGCTGTCAGACAGAACTCTGAATTGCCCTAAGGCCCGATGAGATAACTCAGTAGCAGCATGGGCACTACTGAGCAAATTACGTCATCCTTAGTGCTCAAGGGTTAAAAGCCAAGTATCTTGGGAAACTTATATGCTTACATCAGCATTTTCCATTCACATGGGCTCCATGTCGCAGCAGCGAATGGAAATCAGTTTTGTACAGATAGTCTACAGTTTGTTACAATGCAGTTAAAACTTTGAGAAATTCAGATCGGGTGGTAACAGTGGTCTGAGCTCAAACAGCATCATTATCATCTCAAACATGTGGCATGTTAAATCTTCAAAGTCCATTGTAACCTGTGTTATTCTATATAGCATGTCCAATTGGAGCTTATGTGAAGGCAGGACACCGTATTTTTAACGAGATGAGTATTTTTGCAGTCAGTTGTTATTGACAATAGATGATAGGCTTCTGGAATTGAATCATGTGATTTGAACTGAAGTGATAGCAGGTTCCATTTCAATATGTACCCTGCATATATAATCATGAAACTCCATACTGGGCTCAGAATTATACTGAAGTTATGTACACATTTGTCACAGGTTGACCATGATGTTGCAACAGTACATGGGTGAATTTGATATGGAAAGTTGCATATTGTGGCACACTTTTTAACAAACTCAAGAATTATGGTCCACACCCAAACACAGCCGACAAATCTGCACACCTTCTTGAAATCAGGTCAAAGGCCCTGTGAGTTTTTAAGTGTGCATGGCAAATCTGATGGGATTTTACACAGTGCTTGAAGGGTTGCATTAAGGTCAGTAAAACAATTTATGCCCGGAACTACCATGACAGCATTAGTAACACATTGTGACCCCTCACCTCAGGTGATAGAGTACACAGGTCAAAATCAACAATACATACTTATAGCCGATCATGGCAGTCAGTTATTGATCTGTGGAGAAAAAACTTTGCAAGAAAACATTGCTCTGAATTACAAACATGCATTCTCCCGAGACCTAGCTTTCTCCCCTGGAAGTGAAAAACCAAGGCGTGAGTTCAGCCAGTGTTTAATATCAAGTGAATGTGGTGTTTAATCAATACTATTCTGCCTTTGTTCCATGATGTGGAAAGCAGTGTCTATTCATTCAGCAAAGGTTAATGCCAGGGGTCAAGTGATTTCACACTCTCTGTGGGATCCAGAACAGTTCAGCGGTTCAGATGTCTTGGACAATGATGACTCAGTTGGACTGATTTATTACTTCTCCAAGACCCTGCTTGCACTGAAGTGCTACCTTATGGTAATACCTCAAAATATAGGACTGATAAAGACAGAGGTAGTAATTACCCACAATTTTGGACTGTGTCTTTATGCCTACCACTTGCTTTTCAGCCAGCTTTCAGCCAGAAGGGAGCTAGCAGAAAACAGAATGGCCTTATGCTACATTCTAAATAACAAAATCAGGAAAAATGTCATTATTTGCAACAGCATGCATTTAATATCATAAATCGGTTAATATTTTCTACTGTGATAGTGTTCATGAGGTTTTTTTAAAACTGAATACAAATCTAAGTTTACTTTTGATATAAGCAACAAAAATACCTTGTGAGGAATTAATTCAAAGGTTCATCACAACAACATTATAATTTATAATCCTGCTGTCCCGAACACATTGTAAGATGATGAATGGAATAATAAATAATTGATGAGATAAATAAATTCAGCAAATTTGAAGGGAAACATCCCATTGTAATGTGTGGGAGGGCATTTTGTAACCACATATTAATTTAGTACTGCTGCTTAGATTTGCAAGATTTTTTCATTCCATTTACATTTTAGCGCTTTTTCATTTGTTCTTCCAAGAATATGTTTTCAGGTAAAATACAGAAATATAATGTTACAAATCCTGAAATTTGCGCTAGTTTTTTTTTAATTTAGCTGTATTCTGCCAAACAAGGGTTAAAAAGATGATGGTGTCTTTCCTTTCAATTTCAAAGGGTTTTAGTTGTTTCTATTCTTATGAGTTAGATTAGTGTGCTAAGTATCAATGCTAGGCCCTGCGACTTGCAGCTGTTGATGGAATAGGCCTGTGTAAATTGGTCCCTGACATTCTATTCAGTATCAGAAATTGTTTGTATAAATTTCATCAACGTGTAACATTAATCTCCAATATAGTTTCACTGAGGTAAGAATTCCTCTGGTTTCTATGTATAACAACATGATAACTGCCTTGGTGAAGCTTTTGGGGTAGATTTTCATCTTCACTGTGTGTGTAGTGAAGATCAAAATCTATCCCTTCCTCTTTCTGCACTTTCTAGCAGAATTGTAAACTTGTTCTAAAAGCACGTGAAAGAATTTCCACAGGGGTTCCTCACTCTCCCGTCATTTTTCAAGGGTTGCCACCGATCTCCCGCAGAATTTACTGGCTAATGTGTTTATAATTTTACCAGAAATACTACATCGAGAAGATCTTTACAAATGCATTTGCAATGTTACAACACATAATGATCACATAATTATGGTTGCATGTTAAGACTGGCTAACTGGTATGCATGAAAATCTTTGTGGACTGTGCTAAAGTTATTAAATGTTATTCGATTGTATTTTGATTGGTAATATCTTTAAATCCATCGACTTTCCTTCTTCAAAAGAAATTAAGTGGATAAATGTAGAATCTATCTTCTGTTCTATAGTTTTTGTTGAATTCTGAGTGCTGTTTAAGCAGAGCTTTGTGGGCAATTGGTTTATGCCTTACATGTGAAACTCCCTACCTGAGTGATACAGTCTGAGATGACATTCAGTTTCCAAAGGGACAAGAAGTCTGCACTATGAACATTTACTGTGCCACTTTTGAGAGCTGTGCTTTATTGCAGGAGACTGTTTTCATTCCAAGAGTCTACTAGCTGTTAGAAAAGGGCTGGAATGAGCTCTGATAAACAGTATGCTATAAATTCCAGTTGTCTTGTGCCATACCGTTAGTCTAAGTTGCTGTATTTTATAAATAAATTTGTTTAGTCATTTTAGCCTGTCGAGTCTCTGGTCTGTGTTAATAGTTCTGTCTGGGTGAACATGGGAGCCTAGCATGGCGCTATGCTTAAACCAATTGCAGTACCACAATTGGGATAATTCAGAATTCCTTAGTCCACACCACTGTGTGGACAGATAATCAAAAGAAACAGATTTCAAATCGTAAGGAAACGATTGCCAGGCTGTTAAACAAGAAAATCAAGCAAAATAACCCAAAACTCTAACAATTATGAATACATTCGTAAATAATTCATTAAATAAAATAAATTCAGCAAATTTAACTGGAAACATTCCATCATAATGTGCGGGAGACATTTTGTAAATTGGATTAAAAAGTCACTGTTAATAGGTTTAGTTAATATAAATTACAACTGCATGTTATTTTAAAATAAACTGATTGAAATAGCCAGGTTCTTAAGAGAAATCCATTTATCTTTTTGAAATCCCTACATGGTGAACCAATCTTTCCCAACTGGGTGCTTCTTATTAACATCTGTCCTGTGGGATATCTCACCCAGTATCTCACAGATACCTCAGAGAACGGACATTGAGGAGGGGGAGGGGTAATTTCCTCTGCACTCTCACCCCATTTTAGGCACGATCGTGGTGTAAACGACAGGAGCTGGGTACAGGCAGCTTTATTGTGCTTCCAACCTATGCTTGATGTTTACGTTAGGTGTAATATGTGGCAAAAATTATTCCATTACTAGTTCTGGCATCCTTACCTTGTTGAAGATGAAAAAAGCAAGTGCATATTTTAAAAATCACCACATTTTGTTTAACTTAAAGCGAAAGGAGCTTTGCATCAGGCGCGCATATGAGACTGATACAAATCTGCTACTTTGCATTCCGAGTCAATTCTGTGGTCAAGTGGTGACTCTGAGTGTTTATATTCCAAAATCCAATTTGATTTAATAACTTTGAACTATTATACTGGACCAGTTGTGGTGATTTTGCTGCAAATTCACAACAAATACAAATTTGCAACACATGTATAAATTGGCCACAAAAATCCCAACAACAGAGATGCAATCGTTGTAACTGATTTAATGAGATGAATCCTTTACCCTGCCATATTGTTTACTCTGTGAAGCCATAAGAAATAGATTTGGTGACCATTTTCCATTTTTCGAATGATAGGTTATGTGGGTGTAGGATCAGCATGAGCATACAACTTTCTCGACAGATAACAAAGAAAACTTATTGCTGGGCAACTCTTCTCAATCACAGACTATTCCTCTAGGAGACACCTTAAATATTTGAATGCATCTATTTTTGAGTCTGAAGTAGGTAACAGTTGACAGAGTCAAAGAATTATGGGAGTTCCAGAGCAAAGTCTTTGAAGCGGCTAAGAGCATGGCTGCTAAAAGTCCGTGAAATCTTAATATTCAGACTCGTGGATGATCAGAGCTTCTCATTTGTTTGAACTAGGAAAGTAATTTTGCTCCTTTTTATATAGCAATTGTTGTTCTCTTCAAACTAACACAATAGAAGATTGAAAGATTCGTGATCACATCTGTTATACATTCTGGAGGGATCAAGAGTATGCTCTGTGTTGGGTCAATCTACAAGCATATTTTAGCACAGCTTTGTAACCTTTCAGGGAGCTCTGATGCAGGCTCAATTACTGAACAGTCAATAAACAAGACAGCAAACCAAGTTACTGACCAACCATTACCCTATTCTGCCTTTCAGTAGTAAGTCAATATCTGATTGTCAATACAAAACTCTCAAAAATTACAATTACATACTCACAATTACAAGAACTTAGTGATGAATGACACTAATACAAAAGCAAAATACTGCGGATGCTGGAAATCTGAAATAAAAATAGAAAAAGCTGGAAACACTCAGCAGGTCAGGCAGCATCTGTAGAGAGAGAAACAGAGTTAACGTTTCAGGTTAATGACCTTCGTCAGAACTGGCGAAGGGTCATCGACCTGAAACGTTGACTCTGTTTCTCTCTCCACAGATGCTGCCTGACCTGCTGAGTATTTCCAGCATTTTCTGTTTTTATATTAGTGATGAATGATATTTACTGAAACAAAGTCATTTAGATGCAGTGACAAAAATTGTGGTGTTGATTTTCATTCAGCAGAGACAGAAGAGTGGAGTTTGTCGATCAGCCGCCCATTATATCCCTCGTCTGATTTTCTTTCTATTAAAGTCAATGGAAAAGAAAATTGGTCAGGATGTGTAAACAGGCAGCCAATCAGATACCGCCAAGTGTCTGCCTGCATCCAAACTGAAAATTACCCCCTTTGTACTTTTGTTTAAATTTTGAATTAGTGGCTGTTTCTTTAAAAGTCATTTATTGTACTGAGAGTTTAACAGATAACTAAACCAGAATCGTGTACCAGATCTATCCAGCTACAAATTGTGAGTTTTGTAACAAGCTTCAAAGGAGACCTAACATACCATTTTTAAAATATATCCAGACTTGGTGATCGGTTCATTTTCTGCTTGCAGTTACCCTTTAATTTCAGAGGTCTGATATTCAAAATACAGGATGTCAATCTTCAATCTTCAGCCAATTCGATTCACTCCACATGACATCAAGAAATGGTTGAGTGCACTGGACTCAACAAAGATTATGGGCCCCGACGGCATCCCGGCTGTCGTGCTGTAGACGTGTGCTCCACAACTAGTCGCACCCCTGGCCATGTTGTTCCAGTACAGCTACAACACTGGCATCTACCTGACAATGTGGAAAATTGCCCATGTATGTCCTGTCCCCAAAAAGCAGAACAAATCCAACCTGGACAATTACTGTCCTATCAGCCTACTCCCAATCATCAGCAAAGTGATGGAAGGAGTCTATCAAGGAACAGTGCTATCAAGCAGCACTTACTCAACAATAAGCTGCTTACCAAGGCTCAGTTTGGGTTCCGCCAGGACCACTCGGCACCAGACGTCAGTGCAGCCTTGGTCCAAACATAGATCCAAGAGCTGAATTCCAGAGGTGAGGTGAGAGTGACTGCATTTGACATCAAAGCAGCATGGAGCCTGAGTCAAACTGAAGTCAGTGGGAATTGGAGGGAAACTCTCCAGTGGCTGGAGTCATACCTGGCACAAAGGAAGATGGTTGTAGTTGTTCAGGGCCAATTATCTCAGCCCCAGGATATCGCTGCAGGAGTTCTGTAGGGTAACATCCTAGACCCAATTATCTTCAGCTGCTTCATCAATGACCTTCCCTCCATTAGAAGGTCAGAAGTGTGGTTGCTTGCTGATGATTGAACAGTGGTTAGCTCCATTCGTAACTCCTCAGATAATGAAGCAGTCCGTGCCTGCATGCAGCAAGACATGGACAACATTCAGGATTGGGCTGATAAGCAGCAAGTAACATTTGCATCACATAAGTGCCAGGTAATGACCATTTACAACAAGAGAGAGTCTAACCACCGCCCCTTGACATTAAATGGCATTACCATTGCTGAGCTCCCCACCATCAACAGCCTGGGCATCAGCATTAACCAGAAACTCAACTGGACCAGCCACATAAATTCCACGGCTACCACAGCAGGTCAGAGGCTGGTTATTCTGTGGAGGGAAACTCACCTCCTGACTTCCTAAGGCCTCTCGACCACCTATAAGGCACAAGGCAGGCGTGTGATGGAATACTCTTAGCTTATCTGGATGGGTGTAACTGTAACAACACTCAAGAAACTCAACGCCATCCAGGACAAAGCAATCCCCTTGATTGGCACCTCATCCACTAGCCCAAAGTGCCGCCACCTCCACCAGTGTACCATGGCTGTGGTCATACATTCTAAAGTACTAATCTAGGCCATTGTGCTGCGTTTCTCTGTGTACCTGACACTGAGGCACGCAGGCAATAATCCTTAGAAAATGTCCAACTCAAAAGAAGGAGTGGAGCCACAGAACCCGAGGATTCTAAGTTAAGTATCTAATATTTAGGTTCTGTGGTCTAGAAATTGGCCCAATTACCGCCACGAGTCACCGTCGCGATCCCGGTCTAAAAATGGCGGCCACTCTAGCGCCCATCTGTGGCTTGGGACTCAGGTGGCTGCCATTTTGGTGAGGGCCTTAGCGCTGCCGAAGCAGCTCTGGCCCTGGAAATGCAAATTAAGAGAGGGTGACGTCAGTCGGCGTGCTATGCCGACTCAACGTCACCTCAGCAAACTTGGACCTTAGCGCTGAGTTTAGCGCTGGGTCCTAAGCTCGCTCTGAAAACCCAGCATTCAGCAGACTGACAGAGGCGCTGTCAGCACCTCTTAAAGGGACACACACATCTTTCAGGTAAGTTTGTATTTAAGCTTTTGGACTGGATTTTTTTTATTTTATGGAAGTAGTGGCTTGGTGTAATACATGTTCAAAGTTTTTTAAGTGTACAGGTAGTGCAGGGAGTGCTGCTGGATGCTTGCAAGGCCTGGGACAATGCATTGCCCTTTTAAGATCCAAGAATGCTTTGCAAAATCACTGCCTCACTTTAAGAGTCTGTTGAAACAGCAACGCAGGCTTGGGCATGCCACAATGGGGCCTGATGCCGGGACGAATGCCACCAAGGAGGGCGTTACACAGTGAGTTTAGCACTGGGCTAATGATCATTAGTCCCCAGCACCGGTTTTTTGGTCCTGCCAGCGCCACCATTTTCGACGGCCGTTAACCCCGGCCACGGTGGCACCAGCACCCTTTGTGGCATTCACGAATTTTTAGGCCTTTGTATTTAGTATCTCAGTGGTCCTTGTTAAGCTTGAGTAAATAATTTAGTTTTTGGCTAGTTTGCTTTGAGGAGCGAATAGAAAAATTGCAGTGTTGTTTAGACCGAGTTAACAGCAATTATATAAATCACCTTGTATCTAAGTAGTTTATTTTAAGTTTCTAATTAGAATGGAGGGACAGCTACAACCCGTAGCCTGCAATTCCTGCGCCATGTGGGAACTTCAGGACTCTTCGGGCTCGATTTTAATAGCCCTGAGGAGGCAGGTTAGGAGGCGGGTCCATTGGGAAAATCGGGAAAAATGGCTTCAGACACCCAACCCGCCTCCATCCCGCCCCCACCCTGATTTTCCTGAGCGTCTGTTTAGCCACTCCCAAACTGACCCATCTCCAACCGGTGGGACAGGTAGTTAAGGCAGTTAACAGCCTTGCTAATCCTATTTTCATAGTGGTTTCCCATTTTCCTGCTTCTGGCTCCTGTTTCCCGACTAGTCAGAAACAAGCCAGGTTCAAGGAGACAAGTTGCTGGAGGACATGATTTATATGCATTGGCGGAGCACTTTAAAAGCGCCCCTGAAACATGGCTGACATTGAATAGCAACAACTCTGCTGTTGTAGGTATGGGATAACATTTTGCACATCTACTGACCTTCTGACTGTTCAAGCTGACATCCATCTGCAGTGTGTCATGAATGGAAATATTTCAGGCCACTTTGACTGTGCGCTTGCAAGATTGTTGCCTCAAATGAAATCTATAGCAAGGGGATGGGAAACATTTATAGCCTCTCATCCTGGTCCTCATAATCGGAGGAGTAACAGCCGCGTGGCTCAGCACAGATCTTCCTGGGAAGAGGAGTAGGAGGAGGATGAGGGGAGCCTTGCATGCCCTATTGTGACCAATGCAGCATCCCTCCAGTTCACTGCTGCCCGTCAACCAGGGTATGCACACTGCCATGCCACACTACCATAAGCTTACTCTTCGACCATAGGTGGCCACCATATGGCTCTGTAATTGCAGGTGACACTTGTCCAACATCATACTTCATCTCTGCTATAACCTCTTATTTCCTATCACTTTTACAATCAGCATTACAAATGCAAGTCGCCCTGAGCCCTCAATGCGCTTTTGCCATTTCCCAGAACACATAGGCCACACAATCAACTGTTTGACATAATTTATCTTTAACACAAGACAAAATATACCAGCAAGAGTCAGAAAAAAAAGAAACATCACCCAAGTGAGTCCCCTTGTGACTATAGGTGCTTAATCTTTCTCTTACGCGTGCTTCTACGTGGTGATCCCCTGTGGCTTCAGCCGATGTAGAAGCACCTTGCTGACTAGGATGCTGCGCCTGCTTAGATACCTTTGGCAGGCATCCTCTGGGTTCGGGAGCCTGGGAGGGCTCTTCAACAGTCTGCTGTTCCTGCAGCTGTGCAGGGGCTGAAATGGCTATCTCAGTTGTTTCTGCAAAGTGGGTCTCTGACTGAGGGCTCCGCAGTGGCATGGTCGTGTGAGCACTTTGAGAGGAGCCCACACTTCCTTCTGTCCTGTAAACAGCATCCCTCTCATGGGTCAGCCGCACCTTAGTGCTGGCAAGTGGCTGGAGAGCACCTTGCTGCACTTCAGAGGGACCATGAGGACCTGTATCTGCACTGGCAGTCCTCCTCAAAAGGACGTCCATGAAGCTCTGGTCTCTCTGCTCAATAGCTGCCCATCGCTCCTCCAGAGATGTCATTCTAGTCTGAACAGTCACCATGTTTTCCTGACTCTGGCGACTTATTTCCTCCATGGCCGTAGCCATCCTTTCCACGGAGGTTGCCATCCTTCCCATGGTGGAGCGTTCATGCGCCATTGCCTCCACCACGGCAGTGCTGCTGTTAGAGATGGACTCCTCTATTCTCTCCACACTTTCACTGACCCTGGAGGCAAACCCTTCCAGACACCTGCATTTGTCCCTGTATTTCACGAACCGCTCTTTTTCTGGATGGCCCCAGAGGCACAGCGTCTGCATGCAGCTCAGCAGAGCTAGGAGAGTCCTGCGACCTCCGCCGAGGACTCTCCACTGCTGTCGCTGTCTCCACCATCTGCTGATGCTCACTTGTGCGCTGTGATAGACCAGGTGGCAACACTACTCTAACTCGCGATGGCCCCACCGAGGTGTGCGTTGCTGCGCTGGTGCTGGGTGCGCTGAGTCCTGGTGACGCTGCTCCCTCAGAGGCTTCAGGTTCCTCTGAGGAGATGTCCGCTCTTCAGCCTGGATCGTGGGGAGGGGGGCGCTCGATGGTCCTGTGTGAGAGTAAAGGCTTGAATTAGACATCTGATATTGATGTAGCAGACACATCCTTTTGAGCAGGTGATACAACACGATTCTCTATGAACATCATATTCCATTGCTTTCTGAGAGGGATGAAACTCTATTATGTCACCAGCTTCCTCTAGTGTGCCCATCTCTCCATCGCCCAATTCCAGGTCCTCGCCACCTCCAACAATCTCGTTTGCTGCCTCCTCAGCACTGGTCAATGTTGCAAGGGTAGGTGTTCCTCCTCCAGTCATTGCTCTCTCCCGCTTATTGTGGGCTATCTTTTCCTGCAAGGAGGGACACAAGCGGTGTTTCAGCCACAGTGATGGAGTGAGGATCAATAATCCCTACCATAGAAACTTTGAGTGAGACGAAGATGGGGTAAGGTGCCAAGAGGAAGCTAGCTCCCTGTGCGTTGTTAGTTGTTGTCACTGCATGACAGTGAGAGCGAGTCTAAGGGGTGCATAGGCAGGATGCTGAAGTGATTCAGTGCAGAGACAGAGATGGATAGGAAAGGGTGCAAGGGAAGTAAGAGTAAGGTGGGATGTGAAGGAGGAGGCTTACAACGCAGAGTGCTGGTGATGAGAAGAGACGGGAAGCAGAGTGAAGGCAAGTGAGATGGGATACTCACTTTTGATGGTCTCACAAGATCATTAAACCTTTTTTCAGCACTGATCCATGAGCGTGCATGAATGGACCTTGCGCTGACCTACTGAGCAATGCGCAGCCAGGCTGCCTTGGTCTGCTGAGGAGGCTTCCTCCGGCCAACAGGAGGGAAGAGAATCTCCCTGCGCCCTCTGACAGCATCCACAAGAACTTGGAGGGACTCATCATTAAAATGAGGAGCTGCCTTGCCTCTGGAAGAAGTCATTGCGTTTAAGTCAAGTCCAGGAAACCACAATAGAAAGGCTCAGGCTGGATGGCAGCTTTAAAAGCAGCTGCTATTATGACATCATCAGAGGCGGCCTGCCCACCCGATCCCACTCATTGAACCAGCCAGCGCGCCTCCATGAAATTAACAAGATACTTTAATAAAAATCGTAACTCTGCAGCTGTTCCCACCGGAAGCGGCTCCCAAACCCGCGCACCACGCAACCAGACTCCAACCCGCCTCGGGAATTAAAATCGAGCCCTTCATGTCTCTGGAAGCCCATGTTTGCAGGAAGTGCCTCCAGCTGCTCGAACTCACGCTGAGGGTTTCTGAGTTTAAAGGGCAGCTGGATTCACTGCAGGGCATATGGGTGGATGTGTCCTGGATCGCAGGTTCCAGGAGGTGGTCACCCCACAGCCAGATAGAGTTCAAAATAGCAAATCACAGAATCACAGAATCCCCACAGTGCAGATAGAGGCCATTTCGGCCCATCGAGCCTGCACCGACACATATCCCACCCTATCTCCGTAACCCCACGTATTTAATCCCCCCTAACACTAAGGGTCAATTTATCATAGCCAAATCAACCTAACCCGCACATCTTTGGACTGTGGGAGGAAACCAGAACACCCGGAGGAAACCCACGCAGACACGGGGAGAATGTGCAAACTCCACACAGACAGTCTCCCGAGGCTGGATTCGAACCCGGATCCCTGGCGCTGTGAGGCAACAGTGCTAACCACTATGCCACCGTGTTGCCCAAATGAGGGGTCACCCAGAAGGGTAGGAAGAGGCAGGCAGTACAGGAATCCTCCGGGAGTGTGGCACTCTCAAATCGATATTCAGCATTGAATACCAGTGAAGGTGACGACACCTCCAAGGAGCACAGTCCCGAGCCTGGCACTGTGAGGCAAAGGACTGCACACGGGGCTACAGCAAAGTGTAGGAATGCAGTAGTAATTGGGGATTCGATGGTCAGGGGGACAGACAGACAGTTCTGCTACCATCGACATGAGACCCGTATGGTATGTTGCCTCCAGGGTAAGGGACATCACGGAGAGGGTGGAGAACATTTTACGGGAGGAATGAGCTGAGTCAGAAATCATGGTCCATGTTGGAAACAATGACATAGGGAGGAAGAAGGTCGAGGTCCTGCAGTCAGAATTTAAGGAGCTAGGGAGGAAGTTAAAAAGCAGGACCTCATAGTGCCACTCGCTAGTGAGAGTAGAAATAGGAAGATATGGCAGGTTAGTGCTTGGTTAGAAACATGGGGCGCGATCTTGCCAGCCCTGGGGAGGCGGGTATGGAGGTGGGACTGCCGGGAAAATGGCAGAATTTGGGAGCGGGTGCCCAACCCACCCCCAACCCGCCTCCGTGCCATCTTGCCAGGAGGCAGGTAGCTGACCCGTGCCGGGTCCGTCTCCTTGGAGGCGGGAAGGGGATTACAGCCACTTAAGAGGAATAAGGATAAGAGGAATATCCCCATTTTGTCCACACAAGTGCGGGCTTCCCGAAGGCTCCGAACCCCGCCAGGGTCACCGAGGCGAAGTAGTGGGTCTGCGGGGGTCGGAGGGGTGCAACAGTGCGCTGTGAGGTAAGTGATGGGTGCAAGTGTGGAGAGGTGAATATGTGAGGTAAGTGGAAAGTGTTAGAAAAAGTTTACTTACCTTTGTTTCTTCCTGCAGGCTTCAAGAGTTGGGGATGCAACAACCATCTAATTTCTGCAAAAGAAAGAGGTTTGATGAAGTCTTGAATTCAA
Organism: Squalus acanthias; assembly: GCA_030390025.1. NCBI lineage: Eukaryota > Metazoa > Chordata > Chondrichthyes > Squaliformes > Squalidae > Squalus > Squalus acanthias. The sequence goes on along the minus strand of CM059425.1, from coordinate 159,120,694 downwards.
GAACTCATCAAACTACAGAGAATGTCAGTGTTTGGCAGCTTCACAGAGCTGTCAAACGATGGCAATTCATCTGTCAAAAATTTTTGACAGATGAAACGTCATACGTTGACGTTCTCTGTAACCGGCTTTCCCTTAATTCGCCTGCTAAACCCGCTGGGCGGGCTTAACAAGGTCAATCAAGGGAAAATAGCATGGGTTGGCCAGAATTTGATGGAGGCGGGACTGAAACCCGACAAGTGGGAGTCCCGCCTCCAAAAGCTCCCCATTGGCAAAATCCAGCCCATAGTGCAGGAGGGAGGGCTTCTTTGACAGCACCTTTAAACCCGCAACCTCTGCCACCTAGAAGGACAAGGGCAGCAGGCGCATGGGAACACCACCACCTCCAAGTTACCCTCCAATTCACACACCATCCTGACATGGAAATATATCGCCAGTCCTTCATTGTCGCTGGATCAAAATCCTGGAACTCCTTCCCTAACAGCACTGTGGGAGTACCTTCTCCACACGGACTGCAGCGGTTCAAGAAGACGGCTCAGGACCACCTTCTCAAGGGCAATTAGGGATGGGCAATAAAAGCTGGCCTTGCCAGTGACACCCACATCCCATAAACGAATTAAAAAATTACTCATTATAAAATACAAATATAGAAAGATTTGTCAACTTTTCACATCTCCCAGACACACCCCAAAGCACTTCAGTTGTATTCAGTCACTGTTGTTTTGTAGATGAATGTACCACCCATTTTACACACAGGGGGCTAAATTTGACAGCCCCTGAAAACGGCACAGGGATTGCAATGTGCAATCGGCCCACGGCCACTGAAAGGAATGCAAGCAGCACAAAAACTTTGTGCTGCCTGCTAATTACAATGATTGCAGCATTCAGCCCAGCGCTGAACACGCTGCTGAGCAGCTGAATGCTCAGCAGGGGGCCCAAGTTCGTGCGAGGCTAGCTCCAATTAAAGCTAGCCTCCACTTCTTAAAGGCAGTCTGCACCTCTTAAAGGGGAGGTGCATTCTGCCTGCAGCAACTCATTGAACTGGTTGTGGAGGCAAGGGTGATGGAATAATGGCTCAACAGGCCAGAGAAAGGGTTCCAAAGTTCTCGGACGCAGCACTAGAGGCCTTAGTGCTGGGGGTAGAAAGGAGTAGACAGGTCCTCTATCTGCAAGGAGCCAGGAGATCCCCCACCCCCGACACACACTGCGAAGGCAGTGGGAGCAGACAATTGATGAGGTCAATGCCAGCAATCTTGCTCCAAGGACATGCATACAGTACCGAAAAAAGTTCAACGACCTCACACAAGTGGCAAGGTCAGTGAATGCATCATCAAATGCCATCTCCCACCAACTGCACCACAAGACTCACACACTGCTCAATGCACCACACCCCCATCTCTCACCTACCAACAATCTCTATCAGTCATGACTCAAACCTTACATTCATAGCTTCACCTCACCCTCACACACTTAACACTGCTGCAAGCCTCACACCCACATCTCACACCTTGCACACACTGCCAGTTATTCAACCATGACAGGCACATCACCCAAACACATTGCATCACACTCACTGACACACTTCCCTTTCACTTGCAGGACATCTTGCTTCCCCCAACCCACCCCCGTTGCCCCCCCCACCCCCCAAACCCCTCCCCTCACTACAACCCTACACTTGTGCCTTTCTCCTTTCAGATACCCAAGAACTCCAACCTGGCCAGCCAGTGTAGTAAGAGCAAGAGGAGAGTGAGAGAGAAGAAGAGACACCATCACTCGATCTCACACTCACAGGCACTCAGGTGGTTGTGAATCTTTGGAATTCTCTACCCCAAAGGGCTGTGGATGCTGAATCGTTGAGTATATTCAATGCTGAAATAGAGAGATTTTTGGACTCTAGGGGAATCCAGGGATATGGAGATTGAGTGAGAATGTGAGGTCGAAGATCAGCCATGATCCTATTGAATGGCGGAGCAGTCTCAAAGGGCCATATGGCTCCTAATTCTTAAGTTCTTATTTTCTTTTCCCACGGCCACTATTGGAAGATGAGCAGCGGGGAGTTCTCTCCTTCAACCAACATCATTAAAAACCAGATGATCTGGTCATTATCACATTGCTGTTTGAGGGAGCTTGCTGTGCGCATATTGGCTGCCGCATTTCCTAAATTACAACAGTGACTACACTTCAAAAAAGAACTTCATTGGCTGTAAAGCACTTTGGGATGTCCTGAGGTCGTGAAAGGTGCTATAGAAATGCAAGTTATTTCCTTATAAATAATTAGTCTTCTTACCTACCAGGCAAATGGAGCCATTGCTTAGATAGATTTTAGCAGTAGTTTGGTTTGGAGACAGTTTACACGATGGATTGTACTTTTGCGCATTCCAGATCCCGAATGAACAGGGGAGGAAAAATCATGAAGATCAAACTATCTAGATTAGCTCCAGCATTAATAAAACGCTGGTTAGGCTCCAACAGGAATATTGTGTCCAGTTCTGGGCATCAGACTTTAGGAATTGTCAAGGCCTTGGAGATGGTGCAGAGGAGATTTACCAGAATGGTACCAGGGATGAGGGACTTTAGTTACACGGAGAAACTAGAGAAGCTGGGGTTTTTCTCATCAGAGCAGAGAAGGTTAAGGGAAAGTTTGATAGAGGTGTTCAAAATCATGAAGGGTTTTGATAGAGTAAATAAGGAGAAACTGTTTCCACTGGCAGGAAGGTCAGTAACCAGAAGACATAGATTTAAGATAATTGGCAAAAGAACCAGAGGGGAGATGAGGAAAGATTTTGTTTATGCAGCGAGTTGTTATGACCTGGAATGCACTGCCTGAAAGGTCCATGGAAGCAGATTCAATAATATTTTTCAAAAGGGAATTTGCTAAATACTTGAAGGGGGAAATTTGCAGGGCTATCGGGAAAGAGTAGGGGAGTGGGACTAATTGGATAGTTCTTTCAAATAACTGGCACAAGCACAATGGGCAGAATGGACTCTTTCTGTGCTGTATCATGCATGCTAGGCATCAGCTCAGATACTGAAACTGTGCGTACTTTAGAGGGTAGCATAGAGGCGGGGTCTGCACGTGGTGAGTCACCGGGCACGAGTGGCCTGCAGCCAGGGCAAGGGGAAAGGGTACCACAGGTGCCAGCTCCCCAGAGGACAAGATCACTCATGAGTTCTGCTGCTGAGCACTCAGATGAGGACTTCGATGGGGCGGCCAACAGAAGGAGGGTGATGGGCATGCACACAGAAATGCTTGGTGCATTGGCAGGCCTGCCAGAGAGTGTGTTGTCACTGTCAAGGAGCATGGAGGAGTCCGGCACCAACTTTGCACAGGGCTTTGCGCAGAACTTGGAGCCCATGATTTCCAGGGTGGAAGTGATGGGCAACTCCATTAGCGCACTTGTGGACCCAACCATGATGCAGGGTCTGATGGGCGATGTCTCAGCTTTCATTACAGCACAAGCGGGAGTGACCCAACATCTGAGTGCTGCAGTGGAAGCTCAGACTGCTCTCATGCAGGCTCAGATTCCTGCCATCGTGGCTGCATTTACCAGTGTTGAAAGGGGCTTGCAAGGTGTCACAACCATCCAGCAATCTGTCCCCCAACAAACTACTAGGATTGCTGAGGCGCTGCCTTGTGGGAATGGCAGTGGCTCCGTGGAGCACAAACCTGCTGTCCTCTCTCAGGATGACAGCATTCGTGCTCCCACCACTGTCACTCCGCCAGTGCTCTTGCTGTTGCCTGTTAGCCAGCCAGCCCATACTACTGCCACCCATGCCCAGGTGGTGCAGTCCGCAGCCAGGCCTTCTAGGCCATCTGAAAGTTAGCAGCCTTCCACCAGCCATGCTGCAGCTACTGGGGTAGCACTGCGTAGGAGCACTAGGACAGGCAAAGGCACATGGAAAACAGGCACTAAGAGAATGCACAAGGGTGATTAGATGTCTTTGTTAGGTAATATTGGATTTATTTATTTATAAATTTGGTTTGGAATGTTTATTTTTTGATGGCTTTCATTTCAACATTACGGCCAAGAGGACGCTGTGATGTCCTGTGACAGAGGGACGGTAAGGTGGGGAAGTGTTGAGCAATGGGGATCTGGGGTTTCATTTAGGGGAACCGGAGTCTGATGATGCACTCATGGACATCCCATCCGGAACGTGGATATGCAGGCTGCCTCCTCCCTTCCTCCTCCTTCTCCACCTTCTTCTCCTCTTCCTCTTCTTCTTCCTCCTCCTCCTTCTCCCCCTTCTCCTTCTCTTCCTCGTCTTCTTCCTCCTCCTCCTCCTACTTCTCCCACTTCTCCTCCTCTTCCTCTTCTTCTTCCTCCTCCTCCTCCTTCTTCTCCCCCTTCTCCTCCTCTTCCTCTTCTTCTTCCTCCTGCTCCTGACGTGGTCATGGAACCTGATGGCAAGGACTGCGCTCTCATGATGGCCAAGTTGTCGAGGATGCAGTAGACCACCACGAATTGGGACACCCGCTCTGGCGAGTACTGGAGGGCTCCTCCCGAGTGGTCAAGGCAGTGGAACCGTTGTTTTAGCACACCGATGGTTTGCCCGATGACGTTCCTCGTGGCAGCATGGCTCTCATTATATGAGTGCTGGCCATGATTGGTGGGGTTGTGGAGGGGAGTCATCAGCCAGGTGTAGAGCAGATAGCCCTTGGTGCCAAGCAGCCACCCTCAGGTTCAATGTGGTGGCTGCAAGATTGCTGGCACAGCGGACTGGCACAAGGATGAAGGCATCATGACTGTTGCCAGGATACTGGGCATTCACCATCATGATGTGCTGGGTGTTGTCGCACACCAACTGCACATTAAGTGAGTGGTACCCTTTGCAGTTACGGTACATCTCACCATTGAGATGCGGCACCTGCAAAGCCATGTGTGTGCAGTCGATGAGGCCCTGTACCATAGGGAAGCCCGATATCCTGGCAAAAACCATGTGCGCGCTCCTCCTTGTTCCCTTTGTTTAGAGAGAAGACAATGAAGTCCCCTCTCCTAGCGCACAGAGCCTCTGTGACCTCCCAGATGCAGCGATGGACGGCGAACTACGAGATGTTTGCTGTGTCGCCTGTTCCAGCCTGGGAGGACCCGCTGGCAAAAAAATTCTGGGCCACGGTCGCCTTGAGGGACACTGGCAGAGCTGTCGTTGCCCTGCTCTGAGGCTGCAGGTCTGGTTGCAGGAGGTGGCAGAGTTCTGTGACAACCTCTTTGGTGAAACAGAGCCGCCAAACACACTGCTCCCGGCTTAGGTGTAGGTAGGAGAAGTGCTCCCTGAAGACCCTAGGTGGGTAAGGCCTCCTGCTGCAAGCCCTCCTCCTCCTCCTTCCTCTGCGAGCAACTTGTCTGCTTTGCTGCCTCAGCTCTATCTCCCTGTCATGCTCCAGTGCGAGGGGGACTGTAACTAGAGCCCCCATGACTGGGAGCAAGTGGTGTACTCAGAGGCCTTCCAGTAGCAGCCAACGCCTTCCCAACATCCAGCAGCACTTCCTGCACACTTCAACAACTTTTCAAATCTCTTCCAGCAACCCAGTACTTCTACAAACTCTGCAAGAGCCAATACATATCAATAAGCAACTAACCTGCAAGTTGGATGTATCCTTTTAATTAGCACTGGTGGGGCGCCCTTGTGCAGCTGAACAAGCGATCAGCTGTGCGTGTTTAGGAGAGGGCATTGAATGGAGTGGCAAAGTTGAAAATAGCTGGTCATGTGTCAAATCAGCATTACACGCTGACTGACGTCACGATCTGCCTACTCTGCATACCACCGGCGCACACACGTACCGCCCACGCCATCGCCCTCAGCAAGATGGCGTTCAGCACAGACCGTGTCGGAAGTGGGCGGAAGTGAAGCAGACACCATTTTTTCTTCAAAACCGGCTAAAACTATGGAGCTGAATTTTGCGGCCACAATCTTCGAAAAACAGCAATGAGATGAACAGCCACTTAATTTGTATCTTTGCCTGGCGACTGTGGTTGATGGAGAAATGTTAACTAAAACACCAGGTGAACACCCTGCTTTTCTTTAAATAGCACCACGAGATTATCAACATCCAACTGAATAGGCGAAGCCTCAGTTCATTACCTCTGACAATACAGCACTCCTTCAGTACTGCATTGAAGTATCAGCCTGGAATATGTGCTTAGAGCCCGGTGTGGACCCATTACTTTTCTGATACAAGAGTGCTACTAACTGAACATAACTGACATAAATATCATGCAATGCTTAAGCTCAGCAGTCTTCACCAGGACACCTTTTTTATTCCTATAATCTAATACCTCTATCCTGACCACCATCAAAGTACTCAGTCACATTTTTACCTGAGCACTGTCTTTGAAAATCAGCATACTGATATCAATCACCTGCAGAACTGGTTGGAAGATGTAACAGATTTCATTTTAATATCATTGCCATGTCTGGAATAGCCTTTCCTCAATTTTCATGAGGGACAGACTCTGACTTTTATTAGTTTCACAAACACATTGTCAATCATTAAATCTTCCAGGTCAATCAAACGTCAGCTCCACCTGGATATAATTCATAAACTGTTTAAGAATTCTAACAATGGCAGGAGTGTGAAATTGGAGTAGAAAGAGCAATATGTCCAGATTTGTTAATAGATATTTTACAGTTTACTGACTGATGAAAATGGATGTTAGAATAGAGGCCTCAAACAAAATCACACAAGATTAAATCATCCTGTCTGTGGATATAAAGGCTACTTCTGCCAATAACTGCAGAAAATTATGCATAGTTATTGCTGACATTGAGTAAACCAATTTAACCAGCTACAAACTACACACTTAATCCCTATACACTGTCACATGGCAATAGCATTGGCTCGCTATTGAGGAAAATGAAGCCTTTACTGAGCAAATTTATAAAACTAAGTTTACAGAACAGGATGTCACTTTCATCGTGATGGAGGTACTGAAGAGTGTCCAGAACTCCCATGAAACCTCCGACTCTCAAAGCCCATAGAAAAGCATTGAATAAAAGGCTGTTAAGTAGCTGAATGCAATCTCTTGCACCAAAAAAGAAACTTGGCAGGACGTCAGAAGGCAGTTCAATGATGCTAAGAAGACTGCCAAGGAGCAAACCTTATTCAACAGGCTCACAAAACTACTGGAGAAGGACCACCCAGTGACCAATACCTCCTGAGAGGAGACTGCTTGAGTTGGTCTTGTGGAGTGCTTGGAAGGAGCTAGTGTAACACCACTAACTCAAGGAAGGGTCTCTAACAATGTTCCCTCTTATGTCTTTTTGGGTGCGTGGCCTATTACAGTAGAGAGAAAGGATCTTAGCTCCAAAAATCAAGAAGTAGAAAAAGTTTGGGTGGAGCTAAGAAACAGCAAGGGGCAGAAAACACTGGTGGGAGTTGTTTATAGGCCCCTAAACAGTAGTTGTAATGTAGGGCAGTGTATAAATCAGGAAATTAGAGGCGCGTGTAACAAAGGTAATACAGTAATCATGGGGGACTTTGTTCTACATATAGACTGGGCAAACCAAATTTGTAGTAATAGTGTGGAGGACGAATTCATGGAATGTATGCAAGATAGTTTTCTAGATCAGTATGTTCAGGAACCAACTAGGGAACAGGCTATTTTAGATTTAGTATTGTGCAACGAGAAAGGGTTAATTAATAACCTTGTAGTAAAGGGGCCTTTAGGGAAGAGTGACCGTAATATAATAGAATTTTATATTGAGTTTGAACGTGATTTAGTTAAATCCGAAACTAGGCTCTTAAATCTAAACAAACTACGTAGGTATGAGGGGCAAGTTGGCTAAGGTAGTTTGGGAAACTACATTAAAAGGTAAGATGGTAGACAAGCAATGGCTACCATTTAAAGAATTAATACATAATTTACAACAAATATACATTCCTTTAAGGCACAAAAACCCCACAGGAAAAGTGGTCCAATCGTGGCTAACAAGAGAAGTTAAAGATAGTATTAGATCAAAGGAAGAGGTTTATAATGTTGCCAAAAAGAATAGTATGCCTGAGGATTGGGAGGATTTTAGAATTCAGCAAAGGAGGACCAAGAAATTGATAAAGAAAGGGAAAATAGAATATGAGAGTAAACAAACGAGAGACATAAAAACAGACTGTAAAAGCTTGTAAAAAGGAAAAAAATAGCAAAAGTAAATATGGGTCTCTTACAGGCTGAGACAGGAGAAATTATAATGGGGAATAAAGAAATGGCTGAGAAATTAAACAAATACTTTGGGCTGGATTTTGATACTGGGGCGGGTTGGGGTTGTGTTATCCACCCGCCTGCAATTGGATGTGGGAGATTGATGCAATTTTCACTTAATTGGGCAATTGAGATCCAGCATGTGGGAACCCATGAACCAATTAGTGGTTTCAGTCTGAAAGTCGCCTCTGATGATGTCATCATTGCAGGTCAGAGACTGCCTGGTCTCAGAGATTGCCTGGCCTTTGTTGTGAGAGGACTTGGATGCAAAATGAGCAGCATTTCAGAGAGCGAGAGAGAGAGAAAGAGAGAGAGAGAGAGAGAATTTTTTTGCAACCATGTCCTCCCAGGCAGTCTCTGAAGACATTCAATGCAGTAGCATCAGAGGCGACTTTCAGACCTAATACTACTACTACCTTCATCACATCTCCGTTGTAATAGTGGACCTGCAGCTGATAGTCAGCTATCCACTTGTGCTCCCGCCAGGTTTCACTGGCGTGTTTCACATCAGGCGTACTTCACGTCGGAAAAGGGTTAAACTAGCTAAAACGTTTCAAAATGGCATTACAGAGCCAATTTAGGGCTTGTTAAGGGCTTTAATGGCCTCTCCCGCCTCTTGGAGGCGGGATGGAGTCGGGAACCCCGCGACTGATTTTGTCAAAATTGCGCGGAGGCAGAATGGAGTCGGGATGGGGTCGGGACCCCCAAATCTGCAACTTTAACCCCCCACACGCCTCCAAACCCGACTCCACGGGTCATTGAAAATCCAGCCCTTTGTGTCTGTCTTCATGGAAGAAGATGCAAAAACTTCCCGGAAATAGTGGAGAACCAAGGGTCTAGCGAGAATGAGGAACTGAAAGAAATTAGTAAAAAAATAGTACTGGTGAAATTAATGGGACTGAAAGCTAATAAATCCCCTGGACCTGATGGCCTACATCCTAGGGTTTTGAAAGAGGTGGCTACAGAGATAGTGGATGCATTGGTTGTCATTTTCCAAAATTCCATAGATTCTACAATGGTTCCCACAGATTGGAAGGTAGCAAATATAGCCCCACTACTTAAGAAAGGAGGGAGAGAGAAAACGAGGAACTACAGATCAGTTAGCCTGACATCAGTAGCAGGGAAAATACTAGAATCTATTATTAAGGACGTGGTAACAGGGCACTTAGAAAATAATAATAGGATTGGGCAGAGTCAACATGGATTTATGAAAGGGAAATCGTGTTTGATGAATCTGTTAGAGTTTTTTGAGGTTGTAAATAGCAGAATAGATAAGGGGGATGTGGTGTATTTGAATTTTCAGAAGGCATTCGATAAGGTGCCACACAAGAGGTAATTAAAGAAAATTAGGGCGCGTTGGATTGGGGGTAATATACTAGCTTGGATTGAGGATTGGTTAAGGGACAGAAAACAGAGAGTAGGAATAAACGGGTCATTTTCGGGTTGGCAGGCTGTAACTAGAGGGTACCGCAAAGATCAGTGCTTGGGCCTCAGCTATTCACAATCTGTGTCAATGATTTGAATGAAGGGACCAAATGTAATATATCCAAGTTTGCTGATGATACAAAGCTGGGTGGGAATGTAAGTGGTAAGGATGATGCAAAGAGGCTTCAAGGGGATATAGACAAGCTAAGGGAGTGGGCAAGAACATGGCAAATGGAATATAATGTGGAGAAATGTGAAGTTATCCACTTTGGTAGGAAAACTAGAAAAGCAGAGTACTTTTTAAACGGTGAGCGATTGGGAAATGTTGGTGTTCAGAGGGACCTGGGTGTCCTTGTACATGAATCATTGAAAGTTAACATGCAGGTACAGCAAGCAATTAGGAAAGCAAATGGTACGTTGGCCTTTATTACAAGAGGATTTGAGTATAAGAGTAAAGACGTCTTACTGCAATTATATAGGGCCCTGGTGAGACCACACCTGGAGTATTGTGTACAGTTTTGGTCTCCTTACCTAAGGAAGGATATACTTGCCATAGAGGGAGTGCAGTGAAGGTTCACCAGACTGATTCCTAGGATGGGGGGATTGTCCTATGAGGAGTGATTGAGTAGACTAGGCCTATATTCTCTAGAGTTTAGAAGAATGAGAGGTGATCTCATTGAAACATACAAAATTCTTACAGGGCTTGACAGGGTAGATGCAGGGAGGATGTTTCCCCTGGCTGGGGAATCTAGAACCAGGGGTCACAGTCTCAGAATAAGGGGTCGGCCATTTAAGACTGAGATGAGGAGAAATTTCTTCACTCAGAGGGTGGTGAATCTTCGGAATTCTCTACTCCAGAGGACTGTGGAGGCTCAGTCGTTGAGAGTATATTCAAGACAGAGATCGATTGATTTTTGGATATTAAGGGAATCAAGGGATATGGGGATAGTTCAGGAAAGTGGAGTTGAGGTAGAAGATCAGCCCTGATCTTATTGAATGGTGGAGCAGGCTCAAGGGGCCAAATGGTCTACTCCTCCACCTATTTCTTATGTTTTAATGCTCTTATGGCCAAAATACCGCGCATGCACGGATTTTCGCAATGAAAATGCACAGGAGGTCCTGAGAGCAGCGGGCCGTGCATCTTAAAAGGAACAATGGTCTCTAGGTATTTGTTTAATGTAATAACTTATAAAGTAAGCAGTTTATTTCATATGTAAAGTACAATTCAACTTAAGTTGTGATTCTCCATTTTATACCAAACACAGTGGCTGTGAAATTCAGTCCGTTAGCATTGGCTGATAAGGCCGGTTTCAGTGAAAAAATGGCGGCTGCTCTGCTTCTGCCCACTTCCGGCGCAGAACGCAGCCGCCACTATTTTGAGTAGGTCGGCAGCGCTGCCGTTGCCTGCGCTCACTGCAAATATGGTAATTAGTCAGATCATGACGTCAATCAGCGTGCAACACTGAATTGATACACGGCCTGCTATTTTGGATGTTGTCGTTCCTTTAACGCCCTCTCCAAAGCACGCACAGAAGAACGCGAGTTTTGCTTTTGTACTGGTTTCTTTATATTTTATTGGTATAGTGTCTTGGTGTAAGACATTTAAAAAGTTGTTAAAGTGTGAAGGGAGTACAGGGGATGCTACTGGACGCTTGCAAGGCTTTGGCTCTCAAAGGAAGGCCTCTGAGTACAGCACTTGCTCTCAATCCTGGCGGCTCTAGCTGCAGTCCCCCTTGGGCTGCAGTATGACATAGAGAGGAAGCAGAGGCAGCAAAGGGGAGAAGCTGCTCGCAGAGGGAGGAGGAGGAGGAAGAGGCAGAGGAAGAAGCAGAAGAGGAAGAAGCAGAAGAGGAGGAAGCGGAAGGAAGGATGCAACCCAGACAACCCCTTTCTGGCCGGGATATCCGGGATGGAATCATTCGCCTGCGGTACCAGTGAACACAACACCAATTCCCCTTTCAACATTTGTCCCACACCTGACCTTCCCTCTGTTATTGACCATCACAGCGTCCTTTTGGCCGCAATGCTGAAATAAAAGCCACCGCAAAGCAAACTTTCCAATCCAACTTTATCCATATATGCATATATGGCTGGTAGAAGGCTGCTGACTTTCAGTGGGGGACACTGAAGATGGCCTTGCAGAATGACTTCGAGGAGCTGGTGGCTGGGAGTGTGAAATCGAGTGACGGTGTTTCTTCTTCCTCTTCACTCTCCTCTCCCTCTTCTTGGTCAACCACTGGCTGGGCAGGCTGGATTTCTTGGGTGGCTGAAATGAGGAAGGCACAAGGGTAGGGTTGTGGTGAGGGGAGGGGGGTAAAGCAAGAGCTGAATGCTTACACCATGTGCAGCTTGTAAATCAGAAGAGATTGCGGGATGAGGGGGAAGTGGATGTGAGAAGGAGGATAATGTATGAGAATACCGGTATCTTGTATTCTTTCAGCCCTGCCTCAGGCCAAAGGCTCAGCCATGCCCCTGCCAAGAATGGCCAGCACCGTCTCCTCCAAGGGGTTGAGGTGAAACTGGGAATGAGAGGTGTGCCTAGTGTTTGGTAGAGATTGTTGGTAGGTGAGTGAGGGCGGGGCGGGGGGGGGGGGGGTGGGGGGGGTCGTGCATTGATTAGTGTGCAACGCTAGTGGTGCAGTTGGCAGGAGACGTCTAAGGTTGTGAAATTTTTTTGGGCACTGGAGCCAGGTCCTGGGGGCGACGCTGTTTGCAGTGACCGCCTCGGCGATCTGGTCCCACATCCTTGTTCCTGGAGGGCCTCCTGCCCAACTGTGGGTAGAGGACCTCTCTTCCAGTGTTCACCCCCAGCACAAAGTTTGAGTGCTGGGTCTGAGACCCTATGTGTCCTTTCCATGGCCTGTTGAGCCATTTGTGTTAATGCTGAAGCACTTTCAACATTTTTGATCAGCAGAAGGCAGCTCACCTTTAAGAGGTGCAGACTGTCTTTAAGAGGCGCAGGCTAGCTTTAACCAAAGCTAGCCTTGCGTGAACATCGAGAACTTGGGCCCCCTGCTGAGCACACAACCTGTCAGCAGCACGTTCAGCGCTGGACTGTGCACTACAATCATTATAATTAGCAAGCAGAACGAATTTGATGTGCTGCCTGAGCTCCTGGAACCGGCGTGTTTTTCAGCACTTTGGGAACTTCACCCCCTGTATGAAAGCTCTTTCGTTGGTGATGTGATGCATAGAAAGGACTTTCAAAACCTGCATGAACAAGTTACTTCATTATATTATTCTCATGCCTTTCATTGATGGCCTTTACAGATTGGCCTGTATCACCAGCAATTCCAAACAGATAAATAACGACCACAAGGAATCATCATCAGTGTGGCCACCACAATCTCAGCAGACATCGCTGGTACAAGCACATGGCAAAGTGCACGATTACAGCTCAATCCATACCATTCACATTTGGCTTTGCAGCCCTTCAGTCCACTCTGCAGTTTTGTGCTGCCAACTCAGGACTGCTCTTAATTTCACTCTGTACATGTGTATCAATCAGTTTGTTCTGCACATTGGTTCAGCTTATGCCAATAGCGGCCTACAGTCTGCCATGCCTGTGGGATTATAAAATGTTTGTGGTGTTATACAGACTGGGTTCAGCCAGGTAATAATTCCCTGGCTCTGCAAACCACAACACAGTTAATCTTGCAGCACCGTAGGTCTAATGACGGCTCTCAGTCTGTGATATACCTGTGTCGACGGCAACTCCAAGTCATACATCGTCTGAGGCAACAAATAGCAGAAGACATTAGTGGATCATCTGTCACTCCTCTTTACAGTCCCTTGGTAGGAATGAATGGCCCTGATCTTTACTGGGACAGGATTTCCAAACCACTTGGTTTCCCTGAACGCTGTGGAGTTTTAACTCCACAGTGTGCATGCTTTTTTTGAACAGGATCCCCACTCGGAAGCCAGGCTGATTGACAGGTTTGGCTCCATGTCGGGCTGGAAGTGCTCTGGAAGAGGCCGCAGCCCAGAAGCAGGCAAGCACGTGCTGTTGGGGTAGAGATCGCGAGGGGGGATGGGTACAGCATGGCTTGTAGGGTAGCGGGGCGATCCCGGGGGGGTCGGAGACAAATCGGGGGCAGAGATTGGGGGGGGGGGGGGTCAGCAGGGTCGTTGACAACAGCGGGGGGTTCATCCGATCATGGGGATGGATGGCGATCGCGAGGAGGGTCAGTGATATCATGGGGGCGGTCTGATCGTGGGTAGGGGGTCTGATTGCGGTGGGGATTGTCCAATCGCTGAGAGGGAAGCAGGTTAGCTTGGGGGACCATGGGGAAGCACGCCTGCTCCTCCTGGCCCACAAGTAGTGCTGGAAAGGCACTTAGCTCCTCCATGCAGCAGTCCTCATCTGGCCAGGGTTAGAAACATAGAAACATAGAAAAATAGGAGCAGGAGTAGGCCATTCGGCCCTTCGAGCCTGCTCCGCCATTCAATATGATCATGGTTGATCCTCTATCTCAATACCATATTCCCACTCTCTCCCCATACCCCTTGATGCCTTTTGTGTCTAGAAATCTATCTATCTCCATCTTAAACATATTCAGTGACTTGGCCTCCACAGCCTTCTGTGGTAGAGAATTCCACAGGTTCACCACCCTCTGAGTGAAGAAATGTCTCCAGTCCTAAATGCCCTACTCCGTATCCTGAGACTGTGACCCCTCGTTCTAGACCCCCAGCCAGGGGAATCATCCTCCCTGCATCCAGTCTGTCTAGCCCTGTCAGAAATTTACACGTTTCAATGAGATCCCCTCTCATTCTTCTAAACTCCAGTGAATACAGGCCTAGTCGACCCAATCTCTCCTCATACAACAGTCCTGCCATCCCAGGAATCAGTCTGGTGAACCTTCGCTGCACTCCCTCTATGGCAAGTATATCCTTTCTTAGGTAAGGAGACCAAAACTGCACACAGTACTCCAGGTGTGGGCTCACCAAGGCCCTGGACAACTGTAGTAAGACATCCTTGCTCCTGTACTCAAATCCTCTTGCAATGAAGGCCAACATACCATTTGCCTTCCTAACTGCTTGCTGCACCTGTATGTTTGCTTTCAGTGACTGGTGTACAAGGACAACTAGGTCCCTTTGTACATCAGCATTTCCCAATCTATCACCATTTAAATAATACTTTACCTTTCTGTTTTTCCTACCGAAGTGGATAACTTCATATTTATCCACGTTATACTGCATCTGCCATGTATATGCCCACTCACTCAACTTGTCCAAATCACCTTGAAGACTCTTTGCATCCTCCTCACAACTCACAATCCCACCTAGTTTCGTGTTATCAGCAAAGTTAGAAATATTACATTTGGTTCCCTCATCCAAATCATTGATATATATTGTGAATAGCTGGGGCCCAAGCACTGATCCCTGCGGTACCCCACTAGTCACCACCTGCCACCCCGAAAAAGACCCATTTATTCCTACTCTCTGTTTCCTGTCTGTTAACCAATTTTCAATCCATGCCAGTATATTACCCCCAATCCCATGTGCTTTAATTTTGCACACTAACCTCTTATGTGGGACTTTATCAAAGGCCTTCTGAAAATCCAAATACACCACATCCACTGGTTCTCCCTTATCTATTCTACCAGTTACATCCTCAAAAAACTCCAGTCGGTTTGTCAAACACGATTTCCCTTTCATAAATCCATGTTGACTTTGTCTAATCCCGTTGATATTTTCTAAGTGTCCTGTTATCATATCCTTTATAATAGACTCTAGCATTTTCCCTACTACTGATGTTAGGCTAACCGGTCTGTAGTTCCCTGTTTTCTCTCTCCCTCCTTTTTTAAATAGTGGGGTTACATTTGTCACCCTCCAATCTGCAGGAACTGTTCCATAATCTATAGAATTTTGGAAGATGTCAACCAATGCATCCACTATTTCCATGGCTACCTCTTTTAGTACTCTGGGATGTAGATGATCAGGCCCTGGGGATTTATCGGCTTTCAGTCTCATTAATTTCTCCAGCACTAGTTTTTTACTAATACTAATTTCCTTTAATCCCTCCTCTCATTAGACCCTTGGTTCCCTAGCATTTCTGGGAAGTTATTTGTGTCCTCTTCCGTGAAGACAGAACCAAAGTATTTGTTTAATAGCTCTGCCATTTCCTTGTTCCCCATTATAAATTCTCCTGTTTTTGACTGTAAGGGACCTACATTTGTCTTCACTAATCTTTTTCTTTTTACATACTTGTAGACGCTTTTACAATCCGCTTTTATGTTCCTTGCAAGTTTACTCTCATACTCTATTTGCCACCCTCCAATCTGCAGGAACTGTTCCATAATCTATAGAATTTTGGAAGATGACAACCAATACATCCACTATTTCCATGGCTACCTCTTTTAAGTTCTCAAGTTGGATTCAAAACTGGCTCGGAGGCAGGAAGCAGAGGGTAATGGTTGATGTGTGTTTTTGTGACTGGAAGGCTGTTTCCAGTGGGGTTCCGCAGGGCTCAGTACTCCGTCCCTTGCTTTTTGTGGTATATATCAATGATCTAGACTTGAATATAGGGGGTATGATTAAGAAGTTTGCAGATGATACTAAAATCGGCTATGTGGTTGATACTGAAGAAGGAAGCTGTAGACTGCAGAAAGATATCAATAAATTGGTCAGGTGGGCAGATCAGTGGCAAATGGAATTCAAACCGGAGAAGTGCGAGGTAATGCATTTGGGGAGGGCTAACAAGGAAAGGGAATACACATTAAATGGTAGGACACTGAGTAGTGTAGAGGAACAAAGGAACCTTGGAGTGCATGTCTACAGATCCCTGAAGGTAGCAGGCCAGATAGATAAGGTGGTTAAGAAGGCATATGGAATGCTTGCCTTTATTAGCTGTGGCATAGAATGCAAGAGCAGGGGGGTTATGCTTCAACTGTATAAAACACTAGTTAGGCCTCAGCTGGAGTACTGCGTGCAGTTCTGGTCACCACATTACAGGAAAGGTGTGATAAAGATTACGGGACTGTTGGTGTATTGGGCATGGGAGGGATGGTTTAGGTGAAGTGCTCTTGTTCAGATGCTCTCCAAGACCTCTAGATGCTCGGGGCACTGGCGGTTGATGCTGCTCCTGCTCTTTGTCCTCTTTGTGCTGCTCTTCTTCCTCCTCCACTTCTTGCTGCCCACGTGGTGGTAAGGGCTGGTCCCTCAGTACAGCAAAGTTATGCAGCATGCATCACAAAACACAGTCAGGGCTGTACTGCAGAGCTCCTCTCGAATGGTCCAGGCAGCAGAAGCATTGCTTGAGCACGCCGATGGTCTGCTCAATGATATTTCTGGTGGCGGCAGGGCTTTCATTGTAGACATTATGAGTATGCTCTGCATCTGTGCCCAGGATCCTGACAGGAGTCATGAGCCATGTCTGGAGGGGAGAGCCCTTGACACCCAATAGCCAGCCTGCAACTTGATGGCCTGGTTGGAATAAAGGCAGCACAGAGGACTGGCGCAGGATGGATGAATCAAATCTGCTGCTAGGAAACTGACCTGCATTATGCTCTGCCTGTGGTCACAAACAAGCTGTGCATTCAGGTCGCCCTCTCTAATGCCAGGCTGGTGATGGAGAGCATCCATGTGGGTGCAGTCTATGGCACCTTGGACCCTGGGAAAGCCTGCAATGCGGGCAAAATCTAGTGTTCTCTCATCCTTCTTCGCTCTGTCCATGGGGAGAGTGATGCAGGTGTTCCTCCTGGTGTAGAGAGCCTCGGTCACCTTCCTGATACAGCGGTGCACAGCAAACTGCGATATGTCGCAGAAGTCACCTGCAGCAGCCTGGAACAGCCCCGTGGCATAAAAGTTAAGAGCCACGGAAACCTTGACAGCCACAGGCAGTGCTGTCCATGCCCTGGTTTTTGGCTCCAGTTAAGGCTGCAGCAGGTGACATAGTTCAGTGACAACCTCCTTGGTGAATCGCAGATGCCTCACATATTGCTCCTTGGTGAACTTGACAACAATCTGTGGATATGGCCTCCTGCACAGTTGCCTCCTTCTGCCTCTTTTCCCAGCTGCTCCCGCTCCTGCTCCCTCCTGTCTTCTTCACTGCTCCCCCTCCTCCCGTAGCCCCAAAGGAAGACCTATCAGATCACCCATGACTGCAATAAAACTGCTTACAAAGTAGACAAAAGCAGTCCAGCATTAGCACAAAATTGATCCCAGAAGTCAGAATAAGCCCAGAAGATAACTAACAGCCAAAGACGACAAACCAGCAATGAACCTGTATGGAGGGGATGAGCCCTTTAAATAGTGCTCCTGCAGTGTCAGCTGTTGCCTCTGAGTCAGAGGTTGTTGGTTCAAGTTCCACTCCAGAGACTTGAGCACAAAAATCCAGGCTGACACTCCAGTGCAGTTCTGAGGGAGAGCTGCACTGTCAGAGATGCCGTCCTTCAGATGAAACATTAAACCGAGGCCTTGTCTGCCCTCTCAGGTGGATGTAAAAGATCCCATGGCAATATTTGGAAGAACAGCAGGGGAGTTATCCCTGGTGTCCTGGCCAATGTTCCCTCTAACTTCTTTTTGGTGAGCGGTCCCTTTAAATGTGCTGCGCGGTATCTTTTCCAGCGGCAACAGCTGGTGAGCGGCCTGCGCGGGACCTCCCGATCTATGCGCGGCCATGCGCCTGCGCACCTTAGAGGGAACATGGTCCTGGTCAATATTTATCTCTCAATCAACATCACTAAAACAGATTATCCGGTAATTATCACATTGCTGTTCAGGAGCTTGCTGTGCGCAAATTGGCTGTCGCATTTCCTACATTACAACAGTACTTCAAAAGTACTTCATTGGCTGTGAAGCCCTTTGGAACGTCCTGAGGTCGTGATAGGCACGATATAAATGTATGTCTTTCCTTCTTTCTTCTTTCTGACTGTTAGCAGCATGATTTGCTGGACGAGTTTATAATCTGATGAAGCAAGTGCCGAGATAGACCAATTTCACAAAAGGACCCTACATCCAGCCATAGCACCCTATTTAACTGCTATAATGAGCTTCCTGAATCATTCCGGTGTGCGCCCTGGTCGCTGATGGCAGAGCCTGATCCAATATGGTGGGTGGCACACTTCCGGCACGGGAAGGGCATGTGCACGTTGCCACCATATTAGCCCTTAGATACCCGTTTCACGCCAGAAAAATGGGCATGGCGCAATCAAATTGCTAGGTATTGAATTTTAGCACTGTTACCCTTGTAGATTATTGTCTTAGGCAACAATCACTAATCAATTAATGTTCTGGCAACGTGAAAGATGTGGACTGTAACTAGGATAAAAATAGCTGCTAAAGGAATCATGGGCTAGAAATTTGGTATGTTAGCGCCTCCCATTAGCGCCTGGCAAAGGTGCTAAGGGGTTAGCGCCCGGGCACAGCAAATGCAGCGACGCCCGCGAACTTCAGTGCTAGTTTAGCGCTGGCACTGACTCTTAGCACCTGGGCTTCTAGCGCCTGGCAGATCATGAGGTCATAAAGTGCGCAGCGCCCCGTTATCGCCCCGGATGGAAAATTGACTCTTGCTTTATCGCCTCGCGCCGACAACACCAGCAAGAGGAGGCGTTGTGAACTCAGCTGGCTGCTTCGGGAGTGGTAATTAAAGGGAATGTTTTTCAGTTAGCGCAACCTTTATTATGTGCACCAGTCTGGTGCCTGCACAAAGTTTTGAATTTTTCATTGGTGCAAGATTGGCCTCCACTTTGTGAGAGTGTTTGGGGCTGTAATGGCAGTTGCCCAGGTCTCCTTGCAAAACAGAACTGACAACAACTAGTTTTTTAAAAATTTGTTTAAGGGATGTGGGCATCGCTGGCAAGGCCAGCATTTATTGCCCATCGCTAATTGCCCTCAAGAAGGTGGTGGTGAGCCACCTTCTTGAACAGCTGTGGTGAAGGTACTCCCACAGTGCTGTTAGGGAGGGAGTTCCAGGATTTTGACCCAGCGACGATGAAGGATCGGCGATATATTTCCAAGTCAGGATGGTGTGTGACTTGGAGGGGAACTTGGAGGTGTTGGTGTTCCCATGTGCCTGCTGCCCTTATCCTACTAGGTGGAAGAGGTCGCGGGTTTGGGAGGTGCTGCCGAAGAAGCCTTGGTGAGTTGCTGCATTGCATCTTGTAGATGGTACACACTGCAGCCATGGTACGCCAGTGGTGGAGGGAGTGAATGTTTAAGGTGGTGGATGGGGTGCCAATCAAGCGGGCTGCTTTGTCCTGGATGGTGTCGAGCTTCTTGAGTGTTGTTGGAGTTGCACTCATCCAGGCAAGTGGAGAGTATTCCATCACACTCCTTACTTGTGCCTTGTAGATGGTGGATAGGCTTTGGGGAGTCAGGAGGTGAGAAACTCGCCGCAGAATACCGAGCCTCTGACCTGCTCTTGTTGCCACAGTATTTATCTGGCTGGTCCAGTTAAGTTTCTGGTCAATGGTGACCCCAGGATGTTGATGGTGGGGAATTCGGCGATGGTAATACCGTTGAATGTCAAGGGGAGGTGGTTAGACTCTCGCTTGTTGGAGATAGTCATTGCCTGGCACTTGTGTGGCACGAATGTTACCTGCCACTTATCAGCCCAAGCCTGAACGTCGTCCAGGTATTGTTGCACGCGGGCATGGACTCTTTCATTATCTGAGGAGTTGTGAATGGCGCTAAACACTGTGCAGTCATCAGCGAACATCCCCATTTCTGACCTTATGTTGGAGGGAAGGTCATTGATGAAGCAGCTGAAGATGGTTGGGCCTAGGACACTGCCCTGAGGAACTCCTGCCGCGATGTCCTGGGGCTGTGATGATTGACCTTCAACCACCACAACCATCTTCCTTTGTGCTAGGTATGATTCCAGCCAGTGGAGCGTTTTCCCCCCAATTCCCATTGACGTCAGTTTTACTAGGGCTCCTTGATGCCACACTTGGTCAAATGCTGCCTTGATGTCAAGGGCAGTCACTCTCACCTCAGCTCTGGAATTCAGCTCCTTTGTCCCTGTTTGGACCAAGGCTGTAATGAGATCAGGAGCCGAGTGGTCTTGGCGGAACCCAAACTGGGCATCCGTGAGCAGGTTATTGGTGAGTAAATGCCGCTTGATAGCACTGACGATGACACCTTCCATCAGGACATACCTGGGCTGTTTTCCACATTGTCGGATAGATGCCAGTGTTGTAGCTGTACTGGAACAGCTTGGCTAGAGGCGCGGCTAGTTCTGGAGCACAAGTCTTTAGCACGATAGCCGGGATGTTGTCGGGGCCCACAGCCTTTGCTGTATCCAGTGCGCTCAGCTGTTTCTTGATATCATGTGGAGTGAATCGAATTGGCTGAAGACTGGCTTCTGTGATGGTGGGGACCTCAGGAGCAGGCCGATATGTATCATCCACTCGGCACTTCTCGCTGAAGATAGTTGCAAACGCTTCAGCCTTGTCTTTTGCACTCACGTGCTGGACTCCACCATCATTGAGGATGGGGATATTCATGGAGCCTCCTCCTCCCGTTAGTTGTTTAATGGTCCACTACCATTCATGACTGGATGTGGCAGGACTGCAGAGCTTTGATCTGATCCGTTGATTGTGGGATCGCTTAGCCCTGTCTATAGCATGCTGCTTCCGCTTTTTAGCATGCATGTAGTCCTGTGTTGCAGCTTCCCCAGGTTGGCACCTCATTTTTAGGTACACCTGGTGCTGCTCCTGGCATGCTCTTCTACACTCCTATTGAACCAGGGTTGGTCCCCTGGCTTGATGGTAATGGTAGAGTGAGGGATATGCCGGGCCATGAGGTTACAGATTGTGGTGGAATACAATTCTGCTGCTGCTGATGGCCCACAGCGCCTCATGGATGCCCAGTTTTGAGCTGCTAGATTTGTTCTGAATCTATCCCGTTTAGCACGGTGGTAGTACCACACAACACGATGGAGGGTGTCCTCAGTGTGAAGATGGGACTTCGTCTCCACAATGACTGTGCGGTGGTCACTGCTACCAATGCTGTCATGGACAGATGGATCTGCGACAGGTAGATTGGTGAGGACGAGATCATGCAGCATCATTGCTTGTGCAGCATCATTGGCCCTTCCCTTTAAGTGAGGGAAGCAGCCTCTGTGATGAAAGAGTGCCGTTCACAATGCACTCGAAATTGTTCAACGCTCTGCCGCTACCGCCCCGCTCTCGGACTTCAACGCCCTAAGAGAAGTGTTTAGCGCTTGATTTAACGTTCCACTTCCCTCTTGGAGCGCTAAAACTCAATTTCGCGGGAAGCGAGAATGATTAGCGCCTGGCACTAATTTTTCAACCTTTAGGGGTAGAAATTAGGTCGCGCCCCATTTGGGGCGCAAATATCGTCTGGACGCAAATATTAGCGCCTGGCGCTAATTATCGGCACTGACTGGAAACTTCACTTTTACCGCCCCGGGAGGTGAGTGGAGCGCTAAAGCAGGCGCTTCACACCTGTCTTAAGGCGCAAAGGCCAAGGAGTGAGGCGCTAACTCAGAGCGCTGGCGAAGCTCATGTAATGTCAGTCAGCAATGGAACACACACACAATGGCACGGGCCAGTTCTTAAAGGGGATGGTTAATCTTGCTTTCCATCCACATCCTGTTCATTGCAGCCTTGAATCTCGGCCTGGAGAGACTTGCACATCAAATGTGCTGGAAAGAACAATGGAGAGTACCAGGCAAAGAGCTCAGAGTGCAGCTCCCACAGTCTCTGCTAAATCGATACAAGGAATGGCAAATCAAAATGAACCTGCAAAGTGCTGCTCAGTACCCAAAACTCCTTCACACAACGTTGAATCTCTCCAGAAGTCTCTCCCTCTCTCTCTCAGAATGCATAGTTCAAAAATGCCACCAACAATAAAAGACAGGAAGAGGCCCCCTTTAAATAGCGCCCCCCCCCAGCCCCACAGCGATTGATAGCGTTCCAGTCTTCTGGTCGTTGGATGCGCCAGGCGGTAAGGCAGGGGGCGCCACTCAATTTCCACTCCGGGGCGCCACAAGGGCGTTGCACCATGGAATGACGTCACAATCTGCGCGCGCAGGTGGTCGCAGCGGTAAGTTTTAGCGCCGCCGCACAATCTCAAGTTAAGTTCTCGAGCGGCGCAAACATCGCTGCGCCCGGGCGTTAGCGGCTTTGCGCCCCATTAGCGCCCTCTTAAGGCGCTAACGGGAGGCGCAACCAACTGAATTTTTACCCCTTAAAGTTTTAGCGCCCCAAATGGGGCTATACCGAATTTCTCCCCATCACTATAAGTGGAAGGCATGCAGCAACACTATTCAGACATGGAGTGATTCCAGCCCATTGATTTATGTTTAAACATTACCAATGTCAGCCAATTTATTCAACATTACTTAATCTGACTTTTTATCAATACATGTGGAGCATAAATGCCGGCATGGGCCTGTTGGGCCGAATGGCCTGTTTCTGGGCCGTAAATACTTTTTAATAATTTGTAATATCTTTTCCCCACATTTTCTTCATAGCATAAATTTTAAATCTTGTCAAAATAAACTAAATTTAATGCCTGTACTCTCTTTCATGTAATAATGGGGTTTATTATCTCAAATGTTCCTACTAACACTGCTAAAGCGAAAACAATATTCCAGTAAAGGGAGACTTAAGCAAGCCGTTTTATTACTAGTTTTCTTGTCAAAGGAAATGAATTACTTCTGTTTGGCCTATTATATATGCTGTTTTTCAAAGGTGTTGAAATTTAATGGCCTAAAAATTCAATAAGGCCTGAAGACTTGCAGGGCACCGCCCAGCTCTATTTGCCTGCGCCTCTTCTATGTGGTCCAGGCAGCACGCAAAATTCGTGCTGCCTGCTCATTAACATGATTGCAGCTCTGATCTCAGCGCTAAACACGCTACTAATTGGCTTAGCGGCAAAGGGTGGGGGGCGGTATCGGATGCAGTCTACTGGTCAATAAAGTTTGGCCGAGGCTCTCTCCACTACTTAAAGGGGAGGTGCTTTGTTAGCGGAAGCAGCTCATTGTCAGATGAGAAGAAGCAATGGCGCAACAGGGAAGAGAGAGAGCGAGATGTTTTTTAGTTGCTGCACTGGAGGCCTTGGTCCTGGGGGTCCAACGAAGGTGGGCTATCCTTTACCAGCAGGGAGGCAAGAGGCCATCCAAGGTCATTACCAGAAGGATTTGGGAGGAGATCGCACAATCCGTCATGACACCAGTGTTGTACCCAGGACATGGATCCAGTGCCAAAAAAAGTTTAATGACCTCACACGGCTGTTCAAGGTGAGTGAAGGCTTCAGCAAATGCCATATCCCACCATCTGCACCACAAGCCTCACACACTGCTCAATACATTAATCACCTACCAACAATCTCTAGCTATCACCATTCATACCTCACAACCATGGCTTCACTTCACCCTCACACACTTACTACTGCTGCAACACTCACATCCACATCTCACCCCTTGCACACGCTGACAGCTTTTCAACCATGGCAGGCACATCATCCAAACACATTGCACCACACTCACTGACACACTTCCCTTTCTCTTGCAGACAAAAGTGGCTCATAACAGGAAGGAGCAACAATAGACAGGAGGAGGTCAAGCCAGGATTCACACCCTGACCGACCTTGAGGAATCCGTGTTTCAAATTATTGGAGGGACAGTCACAGAGTCTGTGGTCAGCGGAGAAGTTGAAACCGTTGCTGACAATGACGGTATGGTCATACCTAATCCTTCTTCTCACATCCCACTTCCCCCTCATCCCACAATCTCTTCTCACTTACAAGCTGCTAATGGTGTATGCATGGATATCTTGCTTTCCTCCCTCCCCTTACCACAACCCAACCCTTGTGCATTTCTCCTTTCAGGTACTCAAGAAGTGCCACCAGCACAGCCTGTCCCTCAACATCAGCAAACAGATGGAGGGGAAGAAGAAGACACACCGGCACTGCATTTGACACTCACAAACACCAGCTCAGAAAATGGCACTGCGCAGACCTGAGGGTAGTATAGAGACGGAATCGCCATGTGGTGAGTCACTGGGCGTGAGTGGGCTGCAGCCAGGCCGGGGGAAAGGATACCTTGGGTGCCAGCCTCCCAGAGGGCCAGTTCGTGCATGAGTTCTGCTTCACAGGACTCAGATGATGACCTCAGTGGAGTGGCCTTCCGAAGAAGGGTGATGGGCATGTACACGGAAATGCTAGGTGTAATTGTCAGCCTGCCAGAGAGCCTCTTTTCGGTGTTAAGGAGCATGGAGGAATCGAGCACCAACATTGCACGGGGCTTTGCGCAGAGCTTGGACCCCATGATTTACAGGATGGAAATGAAGGACAACTCCAGGAGAGACCTTGTGGACCCACAGAAGCTGGGTGTGATGGGCGATCTCGCAGCTTCCATTACAGCACAGGCAGAAACGACCTAATGTCTCACTGCTGCAGTTGAAGCGCAGACTGCTCTCCTACAGTCTCAGCTTGCTGCCACACAAGCTCACAGCAGTCCAGCAACCTGTGCTCCAACAGATTGCTAGCAATGCTGAGGCACCGCCTCTGGGGAGTGGCAGTGGGACTGTGGAGCAACAACCTGCTGTCCTCTCTCAGGATGACAGCAGTCCTACTCCCTCCACTGCCACTCCGCCAGTGCCCTTGCTGCTGCCTATCAGTCAGCCAACCCAGACTGCTGCCGCCCATGCAGAGGTGGTGCAGTCTACAGCCGGGCCTTCTAGGTCCAGAGTTGGTTGAGGTTGCCCTGCAAGGCCATCTGTAGTCTCCCCCACTGAAAGTCAGCAGCCATCCACCAGCCATGCTGCAGCCACTGGGGGAGCACTTCGTAGGAGCACGAGAGTAGGAAAAGGCACACAAAAGACAGATACTAAGGGCTGAATTTTGCCGGCGCTCAGTGTACGGGTTTGGAGGCAGATCCACTGTCAAAATAGCAAAGATTGACAGCGGGTAGGAAACCCGCTGTCACCCCGCCTCCAAGCGAGTCTCCCAGGTGTCAGGTGTGTCTGCGCAGAACTGACCCGACACCAAGCGGCAGGGAGACAATTTAGATCATTAAATGGCTTGTTAACAGCCAATTTAATGCTATTTTGAGCCTACCTTCTAATTTTACGTGCTCCCCCACGGATTACCCGCTGCTCAGGGAACACGCCAGCTCACCTTGCTGTGAGTTGAGTCTGCTTTGATTTATCTGATAACCTGACGGCTGCAGAAGTGGTATAAAGGGTACCATGTTGCAGCTGTTCAGTTTCAGAGCGCAGAAACTGTTGGTTACTGCATTTGTAAGACATATAGACATTTCTTTACCTTGCAAGTGTTTAGAGCCAAGTCTATATCCAGTGGCACCTCATTGGAACAACCTCTCTCACCATTGACAGATTGCTTCTGTCATCTCAATTGCAGCTGCCATCTATTCCAGCAACATCAGTGCCCTTGAAAAAATCAGACCTTGGTCCTCTGAATCCTTCCATGATCAGCCCCAAAACCAACATCACCAGGCACACCAACATAACCAACAACATCACCAACCTTCTCCGCCATTACCTGATGCTGCACAGGACACAGGGCATCAGCCCCTGACAACATTGCTGCCCAGGAGGCTAGCGATGGCATCGCCATGGTCAGATTTACTTCACTTGATGCTGTAAACCTTGGCTGCCACATGATGCGCCAAGCTGACACCATCCCACACCAGCACCGTGAAGCATCCCTTTAATGTCCAAGCCATTCCTTTAACACTCATCACAATAGCCCGGGGGTGGGGGAGGGGGGGGTAGTTATGTCTCAACATTCACTGGAACTCACTAAGACACTTCTCAAGGTGCGCACAGATTTGTCCAATAAGGTGAAGTGTTGAAAATATAGATTTCAATGTATGACAGCACATTAACAGAAATGAACATTGGCTAAACCTCTCAAGTGCCTACCCTTGTGTGTTGTTAGTTGGTATGCTTGCAGTAGGATGAGGGTGAGTGTGAGAGGTGGCTAGTGAGATGGGGAAGTGATAATGTAGATAGAGAGGGATGGGTGGAGTTGTAAGGATGTAGGAGTAGGTAGGGAAGGCAGAGTGATGGGGATGTGATGAGTGGCACAGCAGGATGAGGTTGAGTGTGGCTTTGCAGTAACGTTTTGTGATCTACTGAGATCACTGAAAGGCTTGCGCCACTGCAGCCAGGGACCCCTGACAACACCTCTGCTTGTATCCTCCTGTGCAATGTGCATCCAGACTGCATCTGTTCCACCCTGCGTGCTGTGACTCCCTACAAAAGCATATGGAGTGAGTCATGCGTGAGCCTGGGTGCAGCCGTCCACCTTTGAGCAGTGCTTGTCAGTCTTTGCAGCACCTCATTGCAGCAGAACACTGACAGCACAACTGTCAAAATCAATGTGGCCATGGTCCCTTTCAGGAAACTGGCTGATGACGCGTCATCAAATGACGTTATCAGACCCGCTTCCTGTTAATTGGCCAGGAACCCCGCAGGACGGGCCTAACAAGGCCAATCTATGGAAAATCATTTTCAGACGGGAGTGGGACCGGAACCCACCAACCAGCTCTCCCGCCGCCATCCTGTCTCCGCAGGAAAATCCAGCCCGAAGGGTATGCAAATGGTCGAATAGTTGATATTGTCATTTTGACTAATATATTGATAAATTATGAATATTGTTTAGAATGTGTGTTTTGTGGTGGCTCTCATTTCAGCTTTGTGCCCAGGAGGACACTGTGATGTTCCGTGACAGAGGGATGGTATGGTGGGGAAGTGGTGAGCAACAGGGATCTGGGGTTTAAATCAGTCGAATTGGTGTCTGATGAGGCGCTCACGGACAGCCTGTCTGGAATGGGAATTTGTTGCCTGCCTCCTCTCTCCCTCCTCCTCCTCATCTCCTCCTCCTGAGGTGGTCCCACAAACCCTGGTGGCAAGGGCTGCGGCTTCATGATGGCCAAGTTGTGGAGCATGCAGCAGACCACCACGAAATGGGACACCCGCTCCGACGATTACTGGAGGGCTCCTCCCAAGCGATCAAGACAGCGGAACCATTGCTTGAGCACTCCGATGGTCGACTCGATAATGTTCCTCGTGGCAGCATGGCTCTCATTATATGAGTGCTGGACACGAGTGGTGGGGTTACAGAGGGGAGTCATCAGCCAGGTGCATAGCGGATAGCCCTTGTCTCCAAGCAACCACTCTCGGGTTTGATGTGGTGGCTGGAAGATTGCTGGCACACCGGACAGGTGCAGGATGAAGGCATAATGACTGCTGGCAGGATAGTGGGCATTCACCATCATGATGCGCTGGGCGTGGTCGCACAACAACTGCACATTAAGTGAGTGGCAGCCTTTGCGGTTACGGAACATCTCATTGATATGCGGTGCCCGCAAAGCCATGTGTGTGCAGACAATGGCGCCCTGCACCATGGGGAACCCCAATATCCTGGCAAAGCCACATGTGCGCACTCCTGCTTCTCTCTATTCAGAGAGAAGACAATGAATTCCCTTCTCCTGAAGTAGCGGCCCTTTGTGACCTCCCGGATGCAGCGATGGACGGCGATCTGGGAGATGTTAGCTATGTCTCCTGCTGCAGACTGGAAGGATCCTCTGGTGAATAAATTGTGGGCCATGGTGACCTTGAGAGCCACTGGGAGGGCCATGGTCACCCTGCTCTGAGGCTGCAGGTCTGGTTGCAGGAGTTTTGTGACCACCTCCTTGGTGAAGCGGAGCCTCCTAATACACTGCTCCTGGCTTAAGTGGAGGTAGGAGAAGTGTGGTCGGAAGACCCTAGGTGGGTAAGGCCTTCTGCTGAGAGACCTCCTGCCTCTTCTCCTCCATCCTCTACGAGCATCTTCTCCTCTTCTTCACTGCCTCCGCTCCATCACCCATCATGATGCACTGGGCATGATCATGATACTCGAACGCGAGGGAGACTGCCAGTAGAGCCCCCATGACTGTGGGCAAGTGGTGTGAGCAGATGCCTTTAAATGAGAAGCAAAGCGTTCTCCACTTGCAGCAACACTCCCTGTCACCTCAGCAACTTTAAACAAGTTTAGAAAGCTCCAAAGAGTTGCAGAAATTTAGAAAGAGCCAGGAGAACTGAAAAAGCAAGTCAGGTGCAAGTTATTGATGATCCCTTTAAATAGCACTGCTGGAGGGTCCTTCCTGCTGCTGAACGCTTGGTCAGCTGGTCGTGATTAGGAGAGGGCGGTAAATGGAGCGGCGACATCCAAAATGGCAGATCGTGCATCAAATTAGCATTGCATACTCACTGACATCACGATCTGCCTATTCTAAATATCTGCAGCAAGAGCAGGCAACGGCAACGCTGCCCAAAATGGCGTCTGCCGCGGGAATCACCGGAAGCAGCAGAAGCCAGCCGACGCCATTTTTTTCTTCAAAATGGGCCTTAACGGCCAATGCTAAACACCTGGTGTACAAGGTGGATAGCGGTGATAGAGTGTACATGATTATGACAGGTTTGGATGGGCTAGACGGGGAAAAGCTGTTCCCACTAGTTGATGGTACAAGGACTAGGGGACACAGATTTAAGGTTTTGGGCAAGAGATACAGGGGGGATGTGAGGAAAAACATTTTTATGCAGCGAGTGGTGAGGACCTGGAATTCGCTGCCGACGGAAGTGGTGGAAGCGGAGACACTCAATGTTTTCAAGGGGAGACTGGATAGGCACTTAAGGGAAATAAACTTGCAGGGCTACGTGGATAGAGCGGGGGAATGGGACTGACTGGATTGCTCTACAGAGAGCCAGCATGGACTCGATGGGCCGAATGGCCTCCTTCTGTGCTGTATGATGTATGATGTATGACCCGTATTTCAAGGCCAATGTTCCCAAACACTTTCTCAACCCTCTACAGCTTACAATCAGTTTCTTGAAATATATTTTAATATTGTAAAGTAATGTAATTCTGCAAATAATGTTTAGATATGACATTGAAAGTAATATTTTACTATTGAAATGAAACTTTGTCATTTCAGGGATAACCCTATTAGTGGTTATACATTTTCATTTGAATTCTTGTGCATCTTTTATTCTTTGTTATGTTTCTTAATTTTTGTGATAAATTTATTCTGAACAATTTAGACTGACCTAATTATTACTGATGATTTAGTAAATCAAATTATTTACTGATCTTCAAAGCGCTGGAAATGTGCCCCAGATAGTTGGATGCATTAGTCATTTCTTAACTGTCCATTTTTATATAAGCACGTCCTGATAATGCTACGAGCAGAACAATGTCATATGGATGATATAATCATACAAAATGGAACTTGAGCTGTGTGCTTCTCTGCTATATTCTTGCTAGCGAAGAAAAAGTCACAATTAGCAAAGCAAAATGGCCTTTTCACATTGATTAAAACTCTTGTAGCATAACTTTAATCCTGAATTAAATTAGTTACATCACTGAACAATTACAGAAACAAAACAGCATGGTGGTAGTTCAACAGAAACAAAGCAATAGAAGGTTTCCACAACCAGCCCAAGTCCTGCAGTGAAGATCCATTCATCTGAATCAGCCATGTTCAAATTCAGTAATGAACCCATTATTGATTCAGTGAAATACACAGCCCAGGATCTCAGCAAACATTGCACAATCCACTTGGAGCTCTTAAATACTGAATGTATGTAACTAGACATCTCAATTTAACAACGAGACATACATTAAACAGCATTAATAGCCAGGCACTTAATGGATCAATTCCCACTGTTTGTGTAATGTGGAAATAAAAAAGCCTTATTAAATGACAAGCTTTCTCTGGTTTGTGCTAATTAATTATACACTGCCTCTGACTGCTAATTTGGTGGGAAAATGCAGCCCAAAACCAGAGCTTCTGGTTGAACTTTGCCTCAGAAGCACCTAATTCAGCAAAGAGTGCAGCTGTGGTCTTCCTCTGAACGGCGACAGTATTAAATTAGCGCACAAGGCCATCAATTTAATAAGTGCTGTATCGGATAATTTGAATGAGGACAGTATTAGTATTCTACCAGTGCACAACTAAAAGCAGCTGACCTTTCAGACCAGAGAGGGTCCTTGAACACATCTAGCTGGTTATGAGAGCCTCGTAATAAGCTGTCAATGTTAGAGTGTCAAGACAGACTTTTTGAACCCAGCACCCAGTATCTCAGTAATTCGTCCCCTTCTCTATTTGAACATTTCATGTAAGTCGATCTATAAATAGAACCAAGACAAAGTAATGGCTTTATGTGCTATTCCGATTACTCCAGATGTTGCCGTGATTTTCACTGAAAAAGATGTAAATTTGATCACTGCAGATTCAATGCCAACATAACAATATCTGTCTCAGCATAACGCTATCATCCAGTGCACAATACAAACAGCATCTAACTGCACATACATAATACAAAACTGATTTCTGGGCATAGAAGCAATTTATTTCGTCCAATAAAAAACAAATAATATTTCCCCTAGCTGCTAAATCAAATGCTAGATTAAAGGCTAATCTGTGAATTTAAATTCTCAAAAATATTTTGATCTATAAATAAAATGAAGTCTTTTACATGATAAACTTTTTTTTTAAACTTCATACAATGGCTGAGTTTTGTGAAAAAAAAGTATTGATTTAATAGCTTATATTTTTGAAGGGGTGGGGGAAGGGTGATTTCCTCTTTTTAATGATATTTTGTTGTCTTCATTATCCCGATTCCTGCTTTCACTGAACCAGGCTCCAATTGTATTAAGGGAGAGATGGGAACTTTGCTTCTAGGCTGCCACCAATGGCCCTCTAAAACTGGCACAATGAGGTGTATCGAAACAACCTAGTACTGCCATTGCATTCACAATACCTCTGTGTGAAGGAGTTTATAATACGTAAAAATCAAAGTGCACACTTATGATGCTTAATATCAAAACTGTGGCCTGAAAATTACTGTTGCTGATATTAAAAGACAAATGCTTAATGCATTCATATAACATTTCATTGCCTGCTGTTTCAACACAGGTGTCCACCTGCTTATTTCTCTGAATGAAAGAATGGGCAGGTAATCTCCTCCCAAGCCTGCAGTCTGTCACCAGCTGGTAGGAAGAAAGGGAGTGCTCCTGTGTGTCAAACTAGCACTATAGAGGAAGCCAGCTAAAGAAGTTGCAGATACGTTTGTGGGTGTGAAATCATATTTCACCGGCAACACCGAGCCATCACTAGCCTTCCCCGAATTCAATCCCATCCTCAGCTGTCACTCAGAATCAATTCTCCACAATCCTCCGATTCCTTGGTGCCCTACTTGATTAAATACTGCCATGATGTTGAGGGCAGCCACTGTCACCCCTCCTCCGGCACTCAGCTCATGCATTAATTTCTGGTTCATGGCTGCAATAAGGTCCAGAGTCAACTGGTTCTGGTGAAACCCAAACTAAAGGGGGAATTTTAACTCCCTCCTCCACCCCCCCCCCCCCACCTCTACCCCGACAGGTACCGGGCACAGAGGAAGTTAAAATGGAGCAGGTCAATTTCCCGCTCCATTCCCGCCCTGCAGTGATTTCAATGCTGCTGTCTTTCAGGCAGTTGAGGCGTCGGCCTGAATCTTGTATATTTATGTAAATGGGGTTCTATGGTGTACATAGGATGCTGATGGCATTTTAACCACCGACTGTGCGGGGCCCTGCTGCGGCCGTTACGCTCAGTGAAACTTGGACTGCAGGAAGAAGAGACCCAGTAAAGGCAAGTGTTGAAACTTTCCTTTGGGTCCTTTCTTTCGGGTCCCACAAGAAATGTCTGAGCCTCTGCTGCCCCGGGTTCCCCCCTCTTTTCACCTGCGAGACCCTGCCAACCACCCACTCCTGCCTTACCTGAGTGCTGGCAGGGGGCTTCTGGGCCACCTGATTTTCAACTGCCAATCAGCTGGCTCTATCCGGCTATTAACATCAGACGGACCTCCTACTGTCTTTTCCAGGCACCCGCCACCCAACCCCCCACCCCACCCCCCTGTATATCTGCATATACTTCCTGTTTACAAAACCTTGGTTTTTTTTCACATTTTTGCATCAATTTATCCATCATAAATTACTATGTCCATATTTATAACAGAAATGATCTATGTAAACATATAACACTGTAATTACACCCTCCGGCCAGTGGCAGTGCTGCAGCACCTCAGTTTTGTGTCCCAGCTCCTTAGCCTGTACTGTGCTAAGCTCTAACCAACTCTACATTATGCTTCCCAAATTGCACAAGTTTTGCTAAAATCAAAGTAGTATATCAAAATAAGGAGGATCAACGGATAAAGTCTATATTCACAATTCTTGCACAATTAAAGGAAAACTGCTGGCCTGAAGCTACTTATGTGTAATACATGCAGGGGGTAATGTTCAACTTTCACCTGGAGCAATGTTCCCTCTCAGCTGCGTGCGTGCGCGCGCGGATGTGCAACAATCGGGAAGGTACCGCGCAGGCCATTCACAAGCGCACAGCAAATTTAAAGGTACCGCACAAAAAAAAAAATGAGTGGGAACATTACCCTGGAGTATAAAACCATCGTTGCCAGTCTGGTGTCCTTTATAGAAAACGCTCAATTTTCCTTTCCACTGAAACCAATAAAATACCCCCTAAGATTTTTTTCTTGCTTTCTAAACCAGACTGGTATGACTGAAATCTTGACTCTTTGATTTAGGATTATGAAAACTTACAGTGAAACACAATAATGGTGATTATGTTGTGAAAGAGTATGATAAAGAAAAGAAAAAAATGGATAGTATCTAATTATAAAATAATTTATTTAAAGACGAAGTAAAAAGTTGGAAATAAAAAAATTAAAATTTGAAACTGCAAATATTGAGAATCTGAAATAAAAACAGAAAATGGTGGAAAAGCACATCAGGTCACTCAGCATCTGAAAGTAAAAGATAGGTTAACATTTTGGGTGGGAGCCTTCATCAGGGCAATCTGCTTTGAAGTATTCGGGCACAGAGCCATGTCACATACTAAGAAATGGATATGATTATGATGAGTGCTTGCTTCAGGGTCCAGTATCACTACCTTTTCTAACGTTTTGCAAGGATAACATAAATTCTTGTTGACACACATAGCTGATAACACTGCAACAATGTTCAAATATGCAAAGTGATTTTGATACGCAGGGTTTAATTAATGAAGAGAAAAAACTCTTGATTTTTTTTATGTTGTACTATACAAATTTATGGACAAGTCATTTTACATGTGTCGCAGATTCACTCTGATAATTGCACTCTTTTGAATCATCAGTTATTATCACTGTCAATACCATGAAGAATAATGTGGTTATAAAGCTGGATAAAATGCTTAAGATGTTGTGAAGCTTGCAATTGCTGATGCTGCAGCATTTTCACTGTTAAAAAAAGAACTCCTATTTAGCTGGCATGAAGTGACAAAAAGGTGTTGGCGTTGTAAATTACAATTTTTAATATAAACTTCCTCTGGCACATTAAGCAGCAGAAACAAAGATTCTATTGTTGCTTTCCACTCCACCAAACTTCCAGGGATAATCAAAACAAGCTGCACCAGTGACCAAGCGCATGATTTTCTGACCGCAAGTTCTGAGCCTGCTACTTTATTCCCTTTGATTGTGGTCCAGGTAATTGGTCAGCCATAAATATTTCACTTACTTATCTACCTAAAAATTAGAAAAACACACTTAACCTTCAGGAATCTGTAATGTCACTAGCCTCCTCTTAGCATCATAAGGAAACAATGTTGTGTAATTGCCTCAATTCTGCAAAGATTTAATCTGACAGATTTATGCAAGAGGGACAATTGCAGACATATGAAAGCAATTAAAAAGTTTGATTATTAAATCTCACGCACATTAATGTACATGAACCACAAATAATAAGTCTAATTTTCAAGTAAAATGGTTGACACACTTGTGCAGAAAGAATGTTACCAAAAAAATGAAAATGCCATCAAACAATTTTGGTGTAATTTTATAGCCAGCTCTGACTACTATCACTGAATTAATAGCCTTATAAGAAGCTGTCTGACTTGTATGTAAAGAATAATCTTAACATGTGTTGTTTGTTTTGTTTTTTAATCTCACCATGGGATCTGACTGGCACTCTAATTAAACAGATACTAATAGAGGCTACAGTTATTAACTTATCAATGTCCCAATGCTTTTGTGGAAAGAATCAGGCAAAACTTCACATTAGGACCACTTAGTTAAGATCCTCTTTCTTTCAAGGCTTTACAGTTAACTTTAAGTCTCTTTTTATCAGCCTTCTGCATACTGTACAAATCTTTGTTTGTTAGTCCAGCCATTCAAACCATTACATATAGTGAAATATTATTCAATTAGTGAATCTTATTAAGCATTCTGTTTCTTTATCCTCTTCTGTAGTTACAAAAGCTGATTCAAACTTTATTCACTGCAATGATGCTCTGAAAATTAAATATTACTTTTGTTCCCAAGGTATTTTCTCATCATCAATGACAGGAGATGGAATTTTCTGAGATCCCACATCACCAGTGTGATATTCCGCCCATTGACCTTAAGGGATGGAAAATTACACTTACATTTTCCAATAAGCAGGCATGTGCAAGGTCCCTTGGAAATATGGGGCCTTGGAAAATTTCAGCCAGACTATTAACACCATAAAAAAGATAAAGCCAAGATTCCCTGGAATGATATAAGGAAAGACAGGTTATAGTCAGGCAATAAGGCTCAAAAAATTGTAGCTTTCTTCACTCAAAAGCTTTTGAGAGGGTAAGTAGTGAAAGGATGTTTTCACTGCTCAGCAAATCAGCAGCAAGAGGACATGAAGTCTGAATTATAACCAGAAAAATGAACGAGAAAGTTAGAAGAATATTTTTTCGTGGAATGCTTTGCCACGAGTGACTATTGAAGCAGAGACCATAACATCATTCTCTCACAGTAACTTTACCTGACGAAGGGGCGACAGCTCCGAAAGCTTGCAATTTTAAATAAATCTGTTGGACTATAACCTGGTGTTGTGCGACTTCTCATCATTTAAAATGAAACTGGATAAGTATCTGAAAAGGAAGAATATAAAAGGATTCAAAGAAAGGACAGGGAAATGGGATTAAAGGAGATAGCACCAGTTAAAGAATTAGTACAGCATGATGGGCCAAATGGCCTCCTTTAGTGCTGTAATCTTTGTGCCAGCAATGCCTCAATTTAAAAAATCTCATCCTTGTTTTCAAATCCCTCCATGACCTCGTCCTTCCCTATCTCTGTAATCTCCTCCAGCCCTACAACCCTCCAAGATATCTGCGCTCCTCCAATTCTGGCCTTTTGCGCATCCCCGATTTTAATCACTCCACCATTGGCGGCCGTGCCTTCTGTTGCCTAGGCCCTAAGCTCTGGAATTTCCTCCCTAAACCTCTCTGCCTCTCTACCTCTCTCTCCTCCTTTAAGACGCCCTTTAAAACTTACCCCTTTGACCAAATTTTTAGTCATCTATCCTAATATCTTCTTATGTAGCTCGGGTTCAAATTTTGTTTGAAATCGCTCCTGTGAAGTGCCTTAAGACGCTTTACTATGTTAAAGGCGCTATATAATTGCAAGTTGTTGTCGTTGCAATTTTTGTCATGCTAGACAGGTAGGATTTTAAATTCTAGCCACCATTTTGAAAATTATTAAATAAATGACATTTAGCTTAAAAACAGAATTCTGTAAATTTCTCTAGGTTATTCTCAAAACAATACATGAAGTCACCAGAATCTATAGTCTGAACTATCCAATCGGTGCTATTTTAATGCTGGCAGTAAACCATTTAAAATAATGCTTAATGGAAATCTAGGCTTAAGTACATCACCACAAACAGTATTTTTGAGAATCTACCGTATTTATTATTTGAGTCAGAATTTTGCTTACAATCACTTGATGGCTAAAGTCTTTAAACATTTATTGCATTCACTTTCTTTTTGCAACTTTTGTTAATTACATTTTCTGAGAATCATACGTCAAATATCGTATTTGTGGTATTGTGCAGGATTGCAGACTTCCAGATCATTGAAACTTATGCAGATATAATTTAGGGATATACAATGATGCATCATAGCATCTTTCTAAATATTTGACCTACAGTTCACATTTATTGACCTAAAACTATTTGTTATGTTGCCACTGTGATTCATCTGTGATGCTGCGCAAAGAACAGGTAGTTAAAAACTTATTTTAAGGATTTTACCAGTAAGTTAGTTAAAACCACGACAACTGCTGACATAAAATCTGTTCAATGTGAAGACATGGGGGTGCAGATCAGCTGCACATTATACTCTCCGTCCAATTTTTCTTTCCATTGATATCAATCGATTGGGGTGTATAATGGGCGGCTGATCCACTAACTCTCCATTTTGTGCCCCCACCAAAGTTGAATTTCACCCCCCCCATGATGCTATCTTTAACTACACCACATTTTGTGTAATTATAAACATTACTGTTTGCATGGGTCTTTAAGAGAGTTTGATGGATTTATGAGCATCTGAAAATAAGTTTAACAAAATAATCATCAAGTCTTTCCGTGTTTGCTTTATCCACTAGATAGTGCAACCTCGTGCATGGCCTTCCCCACCTTTTTTTTAATTAGTTCCTGGGATGTGGATGTCGCTGGCAAGGTCAGCATTTATTGCCCATCCCTAGTTGCCCTGGAGAAGGTGATGGTGAGCCGCCTTCTTGAACCGCTGCAGTCCGTGTGGTGAAGGTACTCCCACAGTGCCTCCTTGTGGAGGCAAAGAAACAGAAAATCCCATGAACAATTTCAGGAGAAAACTGCAGGAAATCTCTTTTCGACTCCATAAAGCAATCGAGCAAGCTCCAGTAAACCAAAGTTACCCAGATGCATCACTAAGCAAACATAATCCACAAACCACTGATACAACCCAATGTCCTCCAACCTCAGAAATTGTCAAGTGCGCTCTTAAAAGACTGTAGTGTACCCATACCTACTTGCTGTTTACTTTTACCAGTAACCGTGCAGGAACATATGTGGCTTGACTAGCCTGGCCCAATGTGCATAACACATGGGTTATCACTATTATAATTCATTCTTACGCAGTGAGGTTGAACTGGATGACACAATGTTCTATACACTACCCTTTCACCTCTGTGTACTGGTTTCAAGTCTAGCTTAATGAGATGAAGGTCTCCTCTGACTACTGGCTGTATGGACCTGACGTGAAATGAGTTTGAGCAGTCTCAATCCAATTCCTTTTGGGCATTGACCTACAACAAAAAATTGCCCATAATTTAGCACTAATTGGCAACCTCATTCAGAGAGAATGGCTGGTGTGGGAAATGGAAAAATGTCACATTGGAGCAGTATGAGGCACATTGTTGTAGTACAGTGAAGGGAGCTTTACTGGAAGTACTTAATGCTGATACTGAGTGTCTGAAATGAAATGTGTTCCATTCCCCAGTACTAACCTCCCTCACCTTCATGAGCACAACAAAAAAAATCAATTCTAACTCAAGGTCTGTTGGATTTCTTGACATATTTTGTGATGGTGAACTTTAAATGTTCATTTTTCAAGGTTTTTCTTCGTTGCTATTTTCACTCCCGTCCTTAATAATTTTACTGAAGTTACAATTTATTGTAATAATCTGGATATCAGTACTATATTTTACCTGTATATATATCTCCTTATACCCACAATGAGAAATATAATCCATGCTGTATATCTACTTATAACAGTATAACATGTTTTAGATACAATGCGGGTTATATCTAAGGGAGGGTTGTCTGTATGAAGTTTTGCAGATTGACAGCTATTTCCAATTCTTCTACACTTAACAGCCAAATACCGGTGACAGTTGAAGACGCTGAGATTGCATCTTGAGCAGGTGCTTGTGGACTAGTTTGTTTGGAAGTGAATGTGTTTATGAGTGTGTCTAGGTATATGGTTAATTACAGTTGGTGTAGACATTGGAGTAAGTGGGCTAGAGTTGAAGGGTATTTTAGTCTGAATTATATATTTTTTTAAACACAAAAGAATGTAAAATAGAGATAGCCGTTACACTCAAGTGAAGGTTACTCTAGTGAAATTACAGTACTTTTTTAAATTTATTATCAGGAACTTTCAGCCTTAGTGTAGTATCATGACTGAGATACCCTGTATACTATTGATTTCATGTATCATCTGAGCTGTGTATTAAAGTGAATAAATAAACCTTAGATAAGTCTGTAGTAAGGGGCGGAACCTCTGCCACTTACAGTGGAGCTATCTTAAGATAACTTTCTTACCCCTATCCAAGAAGGAATTAAGTGCAGGGCCAGTTAATAGAAATCAACTATAATTGAGAGGTACTTCAGGGACTGACTGAAATGGCTGACAGTCTCAATTGGCTATAATAGTGGTGGATGTGATGGCAAGATAAAACTATTTCAGTTGTTAGATTGGGTTTGAGACTGTCTGTTCATGGTCAGTGTAACACTGTCATCTACTCCACTCCTGAAATGAAATTACTTAACATTTCATCAGATAAAAATTATTGTACCAAGGTACGCAACTGCAATACTTAATATGCGGTATGGATGTCTCAACATGTCTGCAGTCCTTTTTAAAAATTAAATATAAACTCTGTGCTTATTCTATAACTACCTTTAAACAAGTAGGGAAATTAATTACTGAATATATGATTGCTGAGGTTAATAGTGCAAGGTTAATAATGAGGTTAATACTTGAAATAGAAAACATTTAGAAGATTTGTTGTGGTTGTAGTAAAGATGGAGATCCTGAATCAAACATCTTCATTACAGTAGTGGACAGAGAAACTTCACATGAACGTGCAAACTCATTCATTACAAATATTACAATAGTTATGAAAAAATGTGTTCATTACTATTCTGAATTGCCAGCTCCCATCAACCCCAAAGTCAGCATTATTTGTAAATAAAATGTCTAATTTGAGTTTTCAGTTTACTGTAGAAATATGTGAAAATCTCCTTTTCAAACCAGATTTACAATGAACAACTTGACATTGAAAGTATGACATTCATTTACAAGGCATGTCAGCAATACATTTGCAATGAATTCTGGGACAGACCGCATACACCAGAGCATCAATGAACTATTGTTTATAATTTCATAACAGTGAATTTATTATTGACAACCACTGAGTAAAATATATCGGCATTTAATTCTGGGTAGAGTTTTAAAATACAACTAGTAAGAATTTGCTGAAACCCCTTCTGTAGGCATGAAATTGTCAATAACTTTTAAATTCAGTATATTTTTTTTACAAAGTCAGTTAACAACTAAATGGGAAAGGAAGGTACAGTGGCTAGTTTGGAAAATGTATTCTTTAAACAACTAAAATATTATTTGAACTTCAAGAAAACAGAGTTTAGGTCCTAAACACCTGAGCAACATAATGCAATGTAGATATAAAATAATACATTGTAAATATAATTTTTTGGCCCTTTTAAGAAATCAGTTTCTTTTCTTTCATCTACAATGTGTTAACCAGTTTTGCTTTTGTTTTCTTTTCTTACATGTTTTGCGCTTATCAAGTTGATGGACATGATCCTGTGG
The DNA here is from genome assembly GCA_030390025.1 of Squalus acanthias. Taxonomy (NCBI): domain Eukaryota; kingdom Metazoa; phylum Chordata; class Chondrichthyes; order Squaliformes; family Squalidae; genus Squalus; species Squalus acanthias. The sequence goes on along the minus strand of CM059425.1, from coordinate 159,080,662 downwards.
AAGAGAGCATTTCTTCATTTTGGACAAGTGTCAGCTCAGGTCAGGTATAGCACAGTCGGATGGAGTGTCAAATAGCGTCAAATCGAGTGACGGTGTTTCTCCTTCTTCTTCTTCACTCTCCTCTCCCTCTTCTTGGTCAACCCTGACTGGGCAGGCTGCATTTTTTGGTGTCTGAAATGAGGAAGGCAAGGGTAGGGTTGTGGTGAGGGGAGGGCAGGAAAGCAAGAGATGCATGCTTACACCATGTGCAGCTTGTACATCAGAAGAGATTGTGGGATGAGGGAGAAGTGGAATGTGAGAAGGAGGATAACGTATGAGGATACCAGCATCTTGTAATCTTTAAGCCCCGCCACTGGCCAAGGGCTCAGCCGTGCCCCTGCCAAGAATGGCCAGCACTGTCTTCTCCAAGGGGGTGAGGTGAAGCTAGGAATGAGAGGTGTGCCTCGTGTTTGGTAGAGATTGTTGGTAGGTGAGTGATGGTGGGGGGTCATGCATTGAGCAGTGTGTGAGGCTAGTGGTGCAGTTGGTAGGAGACGGCCTTTCAAGATGCTTTCACTGACTTTGACCACTCGTCTGAGGTCATGAAGCTTCTTTGGGCACTGGAGCCAGGTCATGGGGGCGACACTGCTGGCAATGTTGGCTTCGGCATCTGGTCCCATATCTTTCTTTCTGGAGGGCCTCCTGGCCCCTGTGGGTAGAGGACCTCTCTTGCAGTGTTGACCCCCTGCACAAACCTGGAGTGCTGTGTGCAAGACCCTGGGTGCCCCTTCCCTGGCTTGTTGAGCCATTTGTATTAGTGCTGAAGCACTTTTACTATTTTTTTACGTGCAGAAGGCAGTTCAGCTTTAAGAGCTGAAGACTGTTTTTTTGAAATTATTTTTAATGTTTATTTTATTTTCAGAAGGCAGTTGAGCTCTAAGGGCTAAAGACTGCCTATTTTTAAATGATTTTTATTTTTTTTACTTTAGAAGGCAGTTCCCCTTTAAGGGCTTGAGACTGCTTTCTAAAATGTTAGCCTAGCTTTAAGACAACGCTGTTTCGCTCCAGGGACACTACGGCCACGCTACATTGGGCCTCCTGCTGCGACTATTGCCCAAAACAGCGTTACACAGTAGGTTTTGCGTTCCAATCATTTAAGTCAGCAGGCAGCACCAAAATACCAGTGCTGCCTGTGCTCTTTCTGCAGGCCGCCGTTAACCTCGGCCTGCGGTGGCACCGGCCGTTTCCAGGCCTAATTGAATTTCTAGGCATCCGCTACATCCGCTACTACATATTTATTACACCAGCCCTCCCTAATGTTCTCTGAAATAAAATTGCCAATTTAACATCAGTTTATGCCAATTTGTAGGTAGTTTTGTCTTACGTGCCCACACCCAGTAGGAACTTTATTGAGACTGCCCAAACTCATTCCATATCAGACTGTGACAACTGGCAAAGAAGATTCATTGCATTACTCTGGGCTGAATACAAACTGACTTATCGTCGTCATTAACAATAACCTCTATTTATAAAGTGCATTTACAACAATAACAACAACTTACATTTATATAGCACTGTTAACTCAGAAAAACATCCTAAAGCATTTCACAAAAGCAAAATCCAAAGGATTGACAAATCAAGGCCAAAAACAAAGTAAGAGAGTGTGTTAAATTATTGTTTCATCCTCTCCTCTGCAACCCAACCAACATGAATCTTTTCTTTTATTCTAGATACAGCAGTATTTGGTATGGAGCATAACAGGCACGGGGAGACTGGAAAATTTGACTTAAATTCATATTGCCAGAAATGCAACATTTTAGTACACGCCATGATTTTTTGGCAGGCATTTTAGATAAGTTTAAAGTGGTAGTGCCAAAAAAGGAGCTATAGCTTCATTTAAATGTTATAATAAACCAAAATGAAGCTTGCACAATTTTCCATCCACTTAGGATGGGATTGGGCTGGACTGATTGGCATGTGGAACCCTTAAAAGGTCCAAAGCTTTTTATTATTTCTAGTTTCCCATATGGTTTTAGTACAGGCTTCTGTTATTCATTTTTTTGTTGGCATTTTTATGAAAAATGTTTTCATCAAAGTGTTTTTTTTTCAAATTCTTTCTGCTAACAATAACTTAAATTTAAGAGGAAGCTAAAAGCCAAATATTGTCTGGAAATTCACTGGAACGTTGACTGTAATTGAATCATATTCCAAGACTTCAACAGAACAGGAAGAGCTGAAAAAAGTAAACATGAACAAAAGCTCGTACAATAAAACTTTCACAGGAGGCGAAGGAATTACAAGGTACCTGAATGAAGAGTCCTGTGGGGGGTCAGCAAGTCAAATTAACTTTAATGCTTAAACTTATGAAAAATCCAAAATTGTTGGTGACGCAACATAGCTCAACAGGCACCAGGTTGAGACTGCCTACAACTGCCATTATGTCACCAATGATATATGCAGACCGACCTGGCATTGACTGTGGAGAAATGGCTCAGTGTAGAACCAGTTTCAGATTGGTGTCATCTGCTGCAAGGACACCTGCAAACAACCTTTCACCATATCGATGGCACTGCATGTGGCTGTAAGGTCACCTCCTCTCACAACATTTTTGACTCCACCTTTCCCGGGCTGGTAGGTCATCTGCATAATCAGTCAATGTGCAGCTCAGCAAGTGTCAAACAGACAACTGATGAATAGATCAGCCTGGCCAGCACTTTACAACGGAATAGCAACAGCTGCATGCCACAGCTGTCCAAAATCATTTAACAACAACAACAACTTGTATTTATATAGCACCTTTAATGTAGTAAAACGTCCCAAGGCGTTGCACAGGGGTATTATAAGACAAAAAAAATTAAGGGAAAATTGAAGGGAAAGCTAGATAAGTACATGAGGGAGAAAGGAATAAAAGGATATGCTGATAGGGTCAGATGAAGTAGGGTTGGAGGAGATTCATTTGGAGCATAAGCACCGGCAGTTGGGCCAAATGGCCTGTTTCTGTGCTGTAATTTCTATGTAAGTCATCTCATTGCTGCATTCCCAAATTAGAGAGGGCATTGATTGTATCCATGTAACCATCCTGTGTGTCAGTAAGTAGCCATAGTCCCAAAACTCCGTAGGCCTTTCCCGCACACTCACAGCATAAGTCCATGAATTAAGCCAAGACCCTGGATACACTTCTGTTTCCAATTTCTGGGGGTGGATTGCTTGGGGTGGAACTTCCTTCCATCCCAAAGATGGCCCATGATACAACAGGAGTATGGATATACATAGTAAGCAATGAGAGAGCTGTAGGAATGTTGGAATATGTGAGGGCTTGGTATAGGCCAGCAGTAAATGTGCAAGAAGTTGACAGGCAACGCTCTGTGGCATGCACACTTGGATCATCTATCTGGTATTTGGTACAGTTAAGTAGTCTTACCATAGCAAGTTCTTTAAGGTCTGCCATCTTCTTCTGTCTTTCTTCCCAGAACCTGCAGGTAGTACGCACAGCTTTCACCCTAAGCACCTGCTGCACTGTTCTCCGATAGAGGTGGGTACACTGGGGTGTCAAATATGCCAACTCTTGTTGGATTCCTGCAATAGTAACCCCATTTTTCCAGCCATCAAACAAGGAGGTCAGATGCTGTATATCAACCTTGACTCAGTGGTAGCATTTTCAACTCTGACTCAGGAGATCTTGGGTTCAAGCCCTACTTTGGATCCTTGAACACATAGGCTGCGATTTTACTTACCTCGGCGGATCCGTGATGGGTGACGTCGGTGGCGGGTCCCAACCCCGCTACTGTCTCCCGACCCCGCTGCTGTCTTCATCCCAACTTCTAAAATGAATTTCCCTTGATGGGGCTTGTTAAGCCCGCCCAGCGCATTTCCTGGCCAATTAGAGGGAGCGGGTCTGGTGACGTCATTTGATGATGCATCATCAGCTGCTTTCCTTAAAGGGACCATGGCCAACTTTATTTGACAGTTGTGCTGTCAGTGTTCGACAGCACTGAGCTGCTGCAAACACTGACCAACACTGCACAAAGGCACAGGGCTGCACCCAGGCTTTCCCATGACTCCCTCCATATACTTATGGAGGGAGTCACAGCACACAGGGAGGTCCTCTTCCCTTCCCATGGGTGGAAGAGACCTCCCCAGGAGATCAACACAGCCTGGTTGCACATTGCAGAGGAGGGCACAAGCAGGGATGTGGTCAGGAGGATCTGGGTGCAGTGCCGCAAACGTTTCAATGATTTCAGCAGATCACAAAACATTAGTACAAAGCCACACTCAACCTCATCCTGCTGTGCCTCTCATCACATCCCCAACACACTGCCTTCTCTACCCTACTCGTGCACATCCTTACTCACACCAACTTACCTTGCACCTCCACCCATCCCTCTCTATCTACATTATCACATCCCCATCTCATTAGCCACCCCTCACACTCACCCTCATCCTTGTGCAATCATACCAACTAACACACACAAGGGTAGGCACTTGGGTGTTTTATCCAATGTTCATGTGAAGTTTCTGTTAATGTGTGTCAAACATTGAAACCTTTATTTTCAACACTTTGCATTCTTGGACAGATTTGTGTGCACCTTTGGAAGTGGCTTAGTGAGTTGCAGTGAATAGTGAGACATAACAGTACCCCCCGCAATGGTGATGAGTGTGAAAGTAATGGCTTGGGCATTGTAGGGATGCTTTATGATGCCGGTGTGGGGTGGTGCCAGCCTGGCGCACCATCTGGCAGCCAGGGTGTACAGCGTCAAGTGAAGTAAATCTGGCCATGGTGAGGCCATCCCTGGCCCCCCGGGCAGCAATGTGCTCAGGTGCTGATGCCCTGTGAAACATCAGTTGATTGCGGAGAAGGTTAGTGTTGTTGTTGGTGCTGCTGGTGTGCCTGGTGCTGCTGGTGTTGGGGCTGATCGTGGTGGGATTCTGAGGACCAAGGTGAGTGAGTATAAAGGGCACCCATGCTGATGGAATAGATGGCAGATGAAGTAGAGATGACAGAAGTGATCTGTCAATGGTGAGAGCGGTAAAGAGGTCAGACTGGATGGAGACTTGTGTAAAGACTTGCAGCATGGTGAATCTGTTGTGGAAATGCAGTGAGGAAGAGTTTGTGGCTGAGGGAAGATATCTCTGTCAGGTGGGAGCTTTTACACTACATTTGAAGCTGTCAACTCAACAGCTGATTCAATGGCCACTGACCTCCCGCCTCAGCTTGACAGATGAGGTCGAGGCACAGCAGGAAACCGGTGGGCAACCTGTCAAATCCAAAAAGCTGGGAAAAAACCATGGGTAAGTGGCTGTAAACAAGACACTAATTATTTTAATTTCCTCCCCCGCTGCTGCCTGTTGGGTCTGCTCAGCGCTGGCAGACCTGACATCGGGAAAGTCCAGTGTGCGCGTTTTGACAGTGGATTCCTGACCCACTGTCAATCATTTTAACAGCTGGCCCACCACCCATCCCGTCCACTGAGCGCCGGCAAAATTCTGGCCATAATCTCAGTGAGGTACTGAGAGAGTGCTACAGTGTTGGAGTGCCATTTTTCAGGTGAAAGGTTAAACTGAGGCCCCATCCTCCCTCTCAAAAGTCCATGGCATTCTTTGGGGAAAAGCAGAGGAATTCTCCCAGTGTCCTAGCTAACTTTTACCCCTAAACCAACATAACTGAAACAAATTATCTGGTCATTCACCTCATTGCTCTTTGTGGGACCTTGCTGCGTGCAAATTGGCTGCCTCATTTCCCTAAATTACAACAGTGACTACATGTCAAAAGTACTTCATTGGCTGTGAAGTGCTTTATGACATCCCGAGGACATGAAGGGCGCTATATAAATGTAAGTTCTTTCTTTCTGTGCTGCTCCAGCTTTTGCTCACATACTTTGTTTCCTGCTTCCACATTGACTTTGTCTGCCACTTTTAATTTTGTCCATACAGCCTTTGCAAAGGCTGAAATACTTCAAAAATATTTACAACCTTTGTAAAGGCTGCTTCAAATTATCTTTAAATGGCTGCATCCGCTTAAACTTCAGCTGCTACTTTATCGGTGAGCTCCCAGCGCCAAGCCCAGTATAGGCCAGGAGCTTGCTATGAATAATTTATTAGGACTGATTCTGGAAAATTCCAGGAATTCCATCCGGTGGGAATTTGGTGAGTGTTACCCTTGCTGCTTTAGTGCCAGGACCAGAAAGCATACCCGAGTATTCCTCATTCTTCAGATTAAGTTATTTTCTGCAGTGTACGGGAATATTCACAGGAGAACAACAAGATATATTTGAGACATTTTCTTGCTGCACTGTATAACTTCCACTCCTGATGCTCTTTAAAAAGAGCTCCCAAACTCTCAGCTGCAGCTTAATTTGACTCTTAGATAGTATGTAGTAAGAAAAATAGATTACAAAAAAAATCCTTAATGACAGACTTCTGACAATGATCAACAACATAATTGTTGATAACAATTATACTACTGATGTAGGTATTAATGTTTACAAATCCATATCATATTTGCTTCTGGAGGCTCAGTGCTATTAATATGCAGTCTATGATACATGTACAAAAACAATTAAGAAAAACCTTCACACTTAAGCAAATAAAAGCTAAAGTTAAAGAGTCACAATAACATCGCAGCTACATTCCGAGGGGGAGAGGCTGGGAAACTTGGGCCTAGAAATTGGGACTAGCCTGGACTGCCAGGCGTGCATATTGGAAAACTGAGGGCGTGCTCCCCATGATTTTTATATATTAAATTAATGGACAAAAAATCTTAGAGAACACACTTGCAATTTCCTGATATGGGATTTTAATTAGTGAAGTTCCCAGCCAGGAGCCCACATTAGTAAAATCATCCTGACAAAACTGAGCAGTAGAATTTGATTGAATAGATTTTGTGGGCAGAACAGGATTTTAGAAATTCCATAGTAATATATTCTTCCCTATTCCAGATGGCAAACTTTCTCCCTATGTTGTCCATCAATGCTTCAGCCACACCCTCATTACCTCAAGCCTTGATGGTCTCCTTTCCAGCCTTGCAATTCCACCTTACACAAACCAACTCATCTAGATACTCTGCAGCCTCTATCTTATCCCACAGAAACTCCTTGCCAGTCTCCACTGGCTTCCTATCTTCAGCATATTGATCTCAAGATCTTCAGCCTAGTCTTCAACAGCCCTCCATGGCTTTACTTCACCTTAACTCTACAATTTTCTCCGGCCCTATAACCCAGCACAGATGATCCACTCAACTGATTCTAATCAACTTTCTATTTTTTTCTTTGCTCTACTGTCGATGCCCTGTACTCTGAAACACCCTCCTTAAAAAATAACTTCCATTTATAGAGCGTCTTCCACCTCTTTAGGGTGTCCCAAAGAGTTTCACAACTAATTAAATACTTTTGAAGCATTGTTATGTAGCACAACACTGCAGCCAATTTGTGCTCAAAGTTCCACAACAACTGAATCAATGACCGGATGTGCTTTTAGTGGTGATTGCTGCATGTTGGCGAGGACTCTGGGATATTTCCATCTTCTTCTTTGAATAGTGCCATGGGATCCTTTACATTCACTTAAGCAAGCAGCCAGGCCTTGGTATAAAACCTTATCTGAAAAACGATACCTCTGTTAATGCAGCACTCCCTCAGTAATGCCTACATTACGTGCTCAAGTCTTGACATCTGGCTTGAACCTATAATCTTCTAATTCCAAGGCAAGAGTACTAGCAACTGAACCAAGGCTGACACAAATCCTCACTATGGGACATTTTGTTACATTAACGGTGCTATACAAATGCAAGTTGTTGCTCTATGTGTATAAGTTGGCAGGTTTTAGCTTCTGTCCTTCTCATGAATCAGGTTATTAGTTGAGGGCTGGCCACAGCACGATGGAAAAACTCTTCTCATTTTGTGAATAACAGATCATTCCTGTGTGACAAAGCCAAAGAATGTGCCAAACCTCCAGTTGTGAGTGAAAATATAAGACCCACAGTTTTTGGAGCCAGTATGGAGCAACCAAAATCATTTCAGATACACCTGAAATAACGCAAGCTTTATCCTTCCACCTCTGTGAAGCTTTTGCTGCTGTACAAGTTAAAATAAAAGTACAACAAATCGCATTTATATAGTGCTTTTAATGTAGGAACAAAGTCCCAAGGTGCTTCACAGAAGCGTAGACAGAAATTGACAGAAATAGAGGAGATATTAGGAGGAGTGCCTAAAGGCTTAATCAAAGAGGTAAGTTTTAAGGAGGGTCCTAAAGGAAGAGAGAGATGCGGAGAGGTTTAGGGAGGGAATTCCAGAGCTTAGGGCCTAGACGGCTGAACGCACATCCGCCAAAGATGGGCAAATGGAGGGAAAGATGCACAAAAGGCCAGAGTAGATAAGGTGGTTAAGAAGGCATATGGGATACTTGCCTTTATTAGCCGAGGCATAGAATATAAGTGCAGGGAGGTTATGCTTGAACTGTAAAAAACACTAGTTAGGCCACAGCTAGAGTACTGTGTACAGTTCTGGTCACCACATTACAGGAAAGATGTGATTGCACTAGAGAGGGTACAGAGGAGATTTATGAGATGTTGCCAGGACTGGAGAATTTTAGCTATGAGGAAAGATTGGAGAGCTGGTTTTTTTTCTTTGGAACAGAGGAGGCTGAGGGGAGATTTAATTAAGGTGTATAAAATTATGAGGGGCCTAGATAGAGTAGCTAGGAAGGACCTATTTCCTTTAGCAGAGAAGTCAATAACCGGGGGCATAGATTTAAAGTAATTGGTAGAAGGATTAGAGGGGAGTTGAGGAGAACTTCTTTCACCCAGAAGGTAGTGGGGGTCTGGAACTCAATGCCTGAAAGGGTGGTAGAGGCAGAAACCTTCATCGCATTTAAAATGTATTTGGATATGCACTTGAAGTGCTGTAACTTACAAGGCTATGGACCAAGTGCTGGAAAGTGGGATTTGGCTGGATAGCTATTTTTCGGCTGGCACAGACACGATCGGCCGAATGGCCTCCTTCTGTGCCGTAAGTTGCTATGATTCTATGATTCTATGGAAGAATGCAGAGTTCTCAGAGGGTTGTAGGACTGGAGATGGTTATAGAGATAGGGAGGGGCAAGACCATGAACAGATGTGAAAACAAAGATCAGAATTTTAAATTCGAGGTGTTCGGGGACTGGGAGCCATGGTCAGCAAGCACAAGGGTGATGGGCGAATGGGACGGTACAGGAGAGGATATGGGCAGTAGAGTTTTGAATGAGCTGAAGTTTATTGAAGGTGGAGGATGGGAGGCCAGCCAGGAGGACATTGGAATAGTCAATTCTGGATGTGGCAAAGGCAAGGATGAGGGTTTTGGCAGCAAATAGGCTGAGGTAGGAGCAGAGATGGCCGATTTTACAAAGGTGGAAGTAGGTGTGTTTTGTGATGGGGGGATATGGGGTCTGAAGCTCAGCTTGGGATCAAATAGAAAGCTGAGGTTGCAAACAATCTGGCTCAACTTGAGACAATGGTTGGGGAGGGGGACCAAGGAGGAGGTAAGAGTAGAACCAAGCGAGGACAGTTCCACTGAGCTCAATGATGGATTCGAGGCATTGGAGGAGGATGGTGTAGTCACCGTGTCAAAGACTGCAGACGGGTCAAGGAGAATGAGGAGGGATAGTGCATCATGGTCAGTCACAGAGGATGTTATTCGTCACTTTGATTAGGGCCATTTTAGTGCCCTGGTAGAGGCAGAAACCTCATTGAAGAGATTCAAACATGGAGTTGCAGGAATGATGGGCATGGATTTGGAAGATGACAACACTTTCAAGGACTTTGGAGAGGAAAGGAAAGTTAGAGATGGGCAGTAGTTTGCAAGGACAGTGGGGGGCATTCACAATAAGGTAAGTACAAAATGTTAAATGTACCTTTTGAGTGGCAGACTCCAGCTGTCCATTTAAAGACCATTGGTTCTGAAGAAACTGACTGCAGCATGCACAGCTCATACTGTAGTCATTGACAAACTAATTTATCAAAGGGGCCTGAAACAGGGCAACACGGTGGCATAGTGGTTAGCACTGTTGCCTCACAGCGCCAGGGACCCGGGTTCGAATCCGGCCTCGGGTGACTGTCTGTGTGGAGTTTGCACATTCTCCCCGTGTCTGCGTGGGTTTCCTCCGGGTGCTCCGGTTTCCTCCCACAGTCCAAAGATGTGTGGGTTAGGTTGATTTGGCTATGATAGATTGACCCTTAGTGTTAGGGGGATTAAATACGTCGGGTTACGGGGATAGGGTGGGATATGTGTCGGTGCAGGCTCGATGGGCCGAAATGGCCTCTATCTGCACTGTGAACAGGAGTTATGCAATAGGCCTAACACCAGTTTTAGGCACGTACCCTGGATGCTTACTGAGCAGCCTTGACCAACATCATGTGCAGTGCACTTTCGGTGTGGAATGAGTTTCACATGCTGCCCGGCATATTGGACCCTTAGGTGCGTGTTTTATGCCTGTAAAATGATGCAGCACAGTTGAACTTCTAGGCCATTGAGTCTGGAGTTGACAAAGGCATGAATGAGTTTCAGCAGTTGAGGTATGTAATGTTATGGAGGTGGAAGTAAGCGGTCTTTGTGATGAAGAGGTGTCATCACCCTAAGAGGTCAATGCCTCTTCCTGTCATGCTCTAATTGCTTGGTATTCCTTCTGGATGACCAGAGATTTGTGTGGGCACAGACCATTTGCCTCCACTAATGAATGCTAAGCCCATCGTCAAGGTCCTCTCAATCCGATCCCTGAGCGCCTCAAGTGACAACCTCCTCTAAATTGTAGTCCCTCAAAAGCAGCAGATACAACGTTAGCCAGTAAAACGGCATCTGCTTTTGGGCCCTCTGTGCTCAGCAACTCCCCTGCAGATGGCCATGGAGTTGCAACTCGCTCCATGATGGACTGTAGGTTTATGAAATCCCCTTGGGTGTTTATCCAGATGTCAGAGCTACAGTGCTGTATATTCTGCACCACTCCATGCAGAAAGCTCTGTAGACTCTCAAAGGACTGCATGCAGCATCTCTCCTGATTAATAATTTCAGCTCCATATGCAGCCTCTGAAAGTAGTGTATGAATCCATGGGATCCACAGCAGATGCATGTCTGGTCCTAGTCTCCATTCTTCTTGTTGCTGATCATCCACTGCTACCTTCACTTCCTCCTCCTCAAGTCACCATGTGATACCTCTTAATTCTATCTGAGATGGATCTTTGTGACCTGGCACTTACAGCGTCTGGAGTACTTGACAGCTGCATGTTTAAGGTGCCAGCTTCATGCTTGTTGCTATTGGAGAGAATGTGTCTAGTGGGCCCCTACACAAAGAGAAAATAAGCATGAGTTAGCACAGAGTATATCAGAAAAGGTTCTGTTCACAGTAGCAAGGCCAATGGTGCTATGCTGCTGGGCAGAGGTGCCAGCATGTTAATGGGTGAGTGAAGGGCAAGCAGGAAGTTGAAAGGGACACTTATCTTGTTGAGATGACATGAAGCCACCAAGCTCTCCCTCACTCACATCCCCTAATGCCTCCACCCTTAATATTTTGCAGGTGGGCAACGCTTGTTGAATGGGCCACCACCATTACAGCTTCTCTCTCGGTGATCTTTTAAAAGATGCTTTCAGCATTTGGATGTAACGTGAGGTGTAATCTAATGCCCAACCTACATTGCACCCTGTGTGAAGTGTAGACTACACAGTATGCAAATAGTTTGTGGTGCCATATGGACTTGGTGAAAAAACATGCAACAGTTATGAGGCAAAGGAAGCCTTTTCCTTTTGCAGCCACCAAGTTGCAGCTAAGACTTTATGGACATCATAGTTTGGGGTGCAAGATGTGAAGTTTTGGATCAGTGCTTTTCATGATGCTGATGCAGCATCATGTTATGAGCTCAGTGCTTGGTGCATGCATGGTACAGGCATTCATTTAATTTCAGTTGTCACACTTTAGGCACCCATACCTTGGCACTCTTCCTTAGGCAGGACAACGTCTTCCTCATCTGCTCCAATGACCTATCAACATAGGAGACTACATTAACTCGGTTTGCTACCTTCTGCCATGTTTGCTGCACATTTGTTTGGATAGAAGGGCTCCTCTTAGTCCAAAAATTGAGATCTTCCTCTGCTATACCTCCTTCAGAGGCTCCTCATCAAAAAGGGGCAGTCTCGTACTTGGCTGTGAGTGCATAACCATCTTCTATCGAGCAGCCAACCAAAACAGGCAGCATCAGAAACCAGCAGCAGTCCTTTGAAAGTTATTGCATTCCATATTCCCCACCCACCTTATCTATCTTGGCACCTACAGTGCTGCTCATTAATTAACCCCATAGTGGGTGCATGGACTTCATTTTATTTTCACTCATTTGGCTTTCAGTCATGATGCGAGGGCTGAAGAGGGTAGCCTTGTTCTCTCAGCAGCCATCCATCCTGTCTGCCTTCTAAAAGCCCAAATATAAAGGATTATCTTAAACTGAAGAATTCATGACTGCTACTACAAAGCAGGCACTGACCTGCTGAACACCAGGACATTGATGCAGTTGAAGTTTACAGTTCATGAATGGCTTTACATCGAGTTGAGGAGCCTTGGTGAGCACATGGTTCTATCAATAATAACCTGGACTTTGGGGAATCCTGAGATTCAGAAGTATTGTACTTCCCTGTCATTCTTCTCTTGTTTTTCCTTAGGGAAAGTAATAAAGGAGTTTGCCCTGCTGAACATAGCATCAGTGACCTGCTAGACGCATCTGTGCACTATTGATTAACTGATGTTGCAGATGTCCCCTATGGCAGTCTGGAAGGATATGGAGCCATAGAATTTGAGAATGGTTGTGACCTTTACTGGCACTGGCAGTGTGAACAAGGCTGTCTGCAGCATATGGCACAGCTCTGTCACTGCCCAGCCAGCCCCACCCACCCCCTCCAGTCAACCTTGTCCTGTGAAGATAGTTATTTTCTGATAGTACTAGGTAGCTGTGCTCAAGTCAGTAAACATGGTTCTGTAGATAATGGTAGGGGTGGAGAGGTCACTTCCTGGACAATGGCATTCTTTCATTCATCCCCTTCTTCTGGGATAGAGAACCCCTGAATGCTATAAGCATTTAGACAATATCTGTTTCAGAAACTACTGTGAAAGGGCAGAACATGATTGGCTTTTAATGCCCATGTTCCATGGCCAGATGACTGGACTACCTGAATCAGATGCCGGCATCGTGAAGTTTCACAAGTTGATTTGCCTGAGATTGCATATGTAAGTCATTCTCGCACCACTTGTATGAAAGCACTGTGTGCCCGCCTTAAAAACCCACCCCCAGAAAAACATACCATGTACTAGTGGAGCAGAGAACTAGTGAATGTGTCCTCATCCTGGTCCTTGCATGCTTGAAACCTGCCAATAGAAAGAAGAAAGAAAGACTTGCATTTATATAGCACCTTTCATGACCACCGGACGTCTCAAAGCGCTTTACGGCCAATGAAGTACTTTTTGGAGTGTAGTCACTGTTGTAATGTGGGAAACGCGGCAGCCAATTTGCGCACAGCAAAGTCCCACAAACAGCAATGTGATAATGACATCATCCTGCATTGCCAATCCTACTCCTGCACATCCTAACTCAACCCAACATCCCTTGCACCATCACCCATCCGTCTCTCCCTATGTAACTATGTACCCCTCACACCCACCTTCAAGGTTATGCAATGACGACAACTAACAACTCAAAAGGAGGGAAATTGGTAATGGGAACCCACTCCATCATAGTCTCCCTCTAAACATCTATTGTATCCATTCTTTACACTCATTCCATCACTCTCACTGAAACTCCACTTCTTTCCCTCATTGCAGGAAAAGAGAGCCCACAATAAGAGGGAGAGCGAGCGAACAGGAGGAGGACCACCATCGTTGGTTGAGCTCACCACCACTGAGGAGGCAGTTCTGGACATTGCGGGATCAGTTGGGCAGCTCGAAGTGGGGGATGGGTTCAGTAGAACAACCTGGTGACAGAATGCTTCTCCATCCATCTTATTTGGCTTTCATGAGTGACACATATGGGATCTGATGTCAATAGAAATTGAATGTTCATCATGTGCACAATGGAATGTGTCTGCAATATACATATCACATGTCTAACTCATGTCTTTACTCTCCCACAGGATAATCAAGAGCCCCCCTCCCTACTGTCCAGGAGGAAGACCAAGAGGACTCCTCAGAGGATGCTGCATCCTCTGAGGGAGCAGCGTCAGCACAAATGAGCGCTCCCAGCACCAGCACAGAGACGCACACCTCTGTGGGTCCTTTGCAAGATAGAGTAGTGTTGTCACCTGGTATATCACAACTCACGAGTGAGCAAGAGCAGATGGTGGAGACAGGGACAGCAGTGGAGAGTCCTCGGCGGAGGCCGTAGGACACTCCTAGCTCTGCTCAGCTGCATGTGGACCCTGTGCCTCAGGGGCCATCCAGAAAGAGAGCGGTGCTGGAGTTTCAGGAACATGTGCAGGAGGCTCTGACTGGGTTTGCAACCACGGTGTCTGCGAGTGTGCAGAGAATGGAGGGGTCCATCTCAAACGTGACCAATGCCGTGGTGCATGCAATGGTGAATGTAGGTGTCACCATGGAAAGGATGGCAACCTCCATGGAGGACATAAATTGCCAGACTCAAAACAACATGGTGACTCTTCTAAATAGATGGTCTGCTATGGAGGATAGATGGGCATCTATCGTGAAGAGGAACCAGAGGTCCATGACATCCCTGTTATGAGGACTGTCAGTACAGAGACAGGTCCTCATGGACCCACTGATATGCAGCAAGGTGTTCTCCAGCTACTTGCTAGCAGAGAAATGCGGGTGGCCCATGAGAGGGATGATGGTGGGAGGCGACATGCAAGTGGGGGCTCCTCTCCAAGCGCTCATACTTCCATCCCCTTGCCAACCCCTCGGTCAAAGCCCCAGATGACTGCCCGAGCAGTAATGGCTGAGTCTGCCCCGTGCAGCCGTAGGAGGAACAGACTTTGCGGGGCCTTCACAGGCTCCAAAACCCAGAGGACGACCATCAAAGGCGCAGCAGGGAAGTAAGCAGGCTATCTCGACATCTGCTGAAGCCACAGGGGTAGCACCACGTAGAAGCACGCGTAACAGAAAGCTGACACATAACTAATCACAAGGGTACTCACTTGGGTGTCTGCTAGAATTCAATGTTAAGTTTCTGTTCTTTTATTCTGTTGGAAAAAATTAATGTCGTATGAATGTTTGACATTGTTGCCATATGTGTGCTCACAAGTTGAGGTGGCACAGTGAAGGGTGAGGGCATCTTTTATGTCCAGCAATGCAGGTGACAGTGGATATAGAGTTAACACCACACACTTACAGCCTCAAGACAGAATGTGTCTCCCAAATCATGAAATCAGCAATCTCTGACACTTGAAATTGAGCAGATGTGAGAGTGCAGCTTTTAGACTGCAGTTGCAGCTATGAAATATCCAGCTCGTTGGTCCTCCCGACACAATTACCTGGCATGATCTCTGAACATGGTGAAACCTGTTGAAAATGTTGGAAAATAGGAAAAGGCTGTCAAAATAGCAGTTAACAAGCACTTAACAAGGAGTTAAGTGCCTTAAATCCCTCACCCGCCACTTGGTGTCGGGTCTGTTGTGAAATCACAGACCCAACACTCTTGAAACTCAAACGGAGGCGGGTTCACGGCGGGTTTCCGACCCGCCGTCCATCAGTGCGACATTAACAGCTGACCTGCCTCCGAACCCGCCTTCTGAGCACTGGCAAAATTGCAGCCATAGATTGTGAATAGCTGAGGCCCAAGCACTGATCCTTGCGGTACCCCACTAGTTACAGCCTGCCAACCCGAAAATGACTCGTTTATTCCTACTCTCTGTTTTCTGTCCATTAACCAATCCTCAATCCATGTAAGTATATTACCCCAATCCCATGAGCCCTAATTTTGTTTAATAGCCTCTTGTGTGGCACCTTATCGAATGCCTTCTGAAAATCCAAATACACCACATCCACTGGTTCCCCCTTATCTATTTTGCTAGTTACAACCTCAAAAATCTCTAACAGATTCGTCAAACATGATTTCCCTTTCATAATTCCATGTTGACTCTGCCCAATCCTATTACTATTTTCTAAATGCCCTGTTACCACGTCCTTAATAATAGATTCTAGCTGATGTCAGGCTGTCATTCTCCATTTTCTCTCTCCCTCCTTTCTTAAATAGTGAGGTTACATTTGCTACCTTCCAATCCGCAGGAACCGTTCTAGAATCTATGGAATTTTGCAAAATGACAACCAATGCATTTACCATCTCTATAGCCACCTCTTTCAAAACCGTAGGATGTAGGCCATCAGGTCCTGGGGATTTATTGGCTTTCAGTCCCATTAATTTCTCCAGTACTATTTTTTTACTAATTTCTTTCAGTTCCTCATTCTCGCTAGACCCTTGGTTCTCCACTATTTCCAGGAAGTTTTTTGCATCTTCTTCCGTGAAGACAGACACAAAGGGCTGGATTTTGATACTGGGGCAGGTTGGGGTCGTGTCATCCGCATTTCATGTTATCTACCCGACTGCAATTGGATGTGGGAGATTGATGCAATTTTCACCTAATTGGGCAATTGAGTTCCAGCCTGTGGGAACCCATGACCCAATTAGTGGTTTGAGTCTGAAAGTCGCCTCTGATGATGTCATCATTGTTGCTGCATTGCAGGTCAGAGACTGCCTGGCCTTTGCTGTGAGAGGACCTGGATGCAAAATGAGCAGCAGCTCAGAGAGAGAGAGAGAGAGAGAATGAGAGAGAATTTTGTTTTTGCATCCAGGTCCTCTCACAACAAAGGCCAGGCATTCTTCCAATGCAGCAGCATCAGAGGCGACTTTCAGACCTAATACTACTACTACCTTCATCACATCTCCGTTGTAATAGTGGACCTGCAGCTGAGAGTCAGCAATCCACTTGTGCTCCCGCCAGGTTTCACTGGCGTGTTTCAGATCAGGCATGCTTCACGTGGGAAAAGGGTTAAACTAGCTAAAAAGTATCAAAATGGCATTACAGAGCCAATTTAGGGCTTGTTAAGGGCTTTAATGGCCTCTCCCGCCTCTTGGAGGCGGGACGGAGACGGGACCACCGCACACGATTTCATCAAAATTGCGTGGAAGCGGAATGGAGGCGGGATCGAGTCCGCCCACCACTTTTCACAGTTTTAACCCCCCACACGCCTCCAAACCTGCCTCCACGGGTCAATGAAAATCCAGCCCATAGTATTTGTTTAATTTGTTTAATTTCTCTGCCATTTCTTTATTCCCCACGTAAGTGTCCTGAACTCCATCCCGCAGCATGCTATCCGCCACCATCTCAGCACAACCCCAGCCTGGCTTGAGGTTGAAAAGGCCATCCGGCAACTGAAGAACAACAAGGCCTCAGGAGCAGATGGAATCCCTGCCAAGGCGCTAAAGCATGGCGGAGAAGCACTACTGGCGCGAATTCATGAACTAATTTCTCTTATCTGGAAGGAGGAGAGCATGCCAGGGGATCTCAGAGACACCGTAATTGTGACCATCTTCAAGAAAGATGACAAGTCCGATTGCGGTAATTACAGAGGAGTTTCGCTGCTGTCTGCCACAGGGAAAGTCATCGCAAGAATCCTCCTCAATCGCCTTCTCCCAGTGGCTGAAGAGCTCCTCCCAGAATCGCAATGCGGATTCCGCCCACTAAGGGGCACAATGGACATGATCTTCACCGCACGCCAATTACGAGAGAAATGCAGAGAACAGCACCAACCGCTGTACATGGCCTTCTTTGACCTCACAAAGGCCTTTGACACTGTCAACCGTGAGGGATTATGGGGTGTCCTCCTCAAATTCGGCTGCCCTCAAAAGTTTGTCACCATCCTCCGCCTGCTTCACGACGACATGCAAGCCATGATCCTGACCAACGGTTCCACCACAGACCCAATTCATGTACGGACCGGGGTCAAGCAAGGCTGTGTCATCGCACCAACGCTCTTCTCGATCTTCCTTGCTGCAATGCTCCATCTTTTCCCTCAGTAAGCTCCCCGCTGGAGTGGAGCTAATTTACAGAACAAACGGGAAACTGTTCAACCTCCGTCGCCTTTCAGTCCAGATCCAAGGTCATCCCTTCCTCTGTCGTCGAATTACAGTATGCAGACGACGCTTGCGTCTGCGCACACTCGGAGGTCGAACTCCAAACCATCGGTAACACCTTCACCGAAGCGTACGAGAGCATGGGCCTTACACTAAACATCCGTAAGACAAAGGTCCTCTACCAACCTGCCCCCGCCACACAGTACTGCCCCCCGATTATCAAAATCCATGACAAGGCCTTGGACAACGTGGACCACTTTCCAGACCTCGGGAGTCTACTATCAACAAGGGCAGATGTCAATGACGAAGTCCAACACCGCCTTCAGTGTGCCAGTGCAGCCTTCAGTCACCTGAGGAAGAGAGTGTTTGAAGACCAGGACCTTAAACCCAGCACCAAGCTCATGGTCTACAGAGCAGAAGTAATGTATGCCTCAGAGACATGGACCATGTACAACAGGCACCTCAAAGCACTGGAGAGGTACCACCAACGCTGCCTCCGCAAGATCCTGCAAATCCACTGGCAGGATAGGCGCACCAACGTCAGTGTTCTCGCTCAGGCCAACATCCCCAGTATCGAAGCTTTGACCACGCTCGATCAGCTCCGAAGGATGGGTCACATCGTCCGCATGCCCGATACGAGACTCCCAAAACAAGGACTCTACTCGGAGCTCCGACACGGCAAGAGAGCCCCAGGTGGGCAGAGGAAACGCTTCAAGGACACCCTCAAAGCCTCCTTGAAAAAGTGCAACATCCCCACCGACACCTGGGAATCCCTGGCCCAAGACCGTACAAAGTGGAGGAGAAGCATCTGGGAAGGCGCCGAATACCTCGAGTCTCTTCGCCGGGAGCAAGTGGAAGCCAAGCGCAAACAGTGGAAGGAGCGCACGTCAACCCAAGCACCCCACCCACCCGCCCCTTCAACCACCATCTGCCCCACCTGTGACAGAGACTGTAGGTCCCGCATTGGACTCATCAGTCACCTGAGAACTCATTTTTAATGTGGAAGCAAGTCATCCTCGGTTCCGAGGGACTGCCTAAGAAGAAGAAGATTATAATTTCTCTTGTCTCAGCCTGTAAGGGGCCCACATTTACTTTCGCTAATCTTTTCCTTTTTACATACCTACAGAAGCTTTTACAGTCTGTTTTTATGTCTCTCATTAGTTTACTCGCATATTCTATTTTCCCTTTCTTTATCAATTTCTTGGTCCTCCTTTGCTGAATTTTAAAATCCTCCCAATCCTCAGGCTTACTACTCTTTTTGGCAACATTATAAACCTCTTCCTTTGATCTAATACTATCTTTAACTTCTCTTGTTAGCCACAGTTGGACCACTTTTCCTGTGGGGTTTTTGTGCCTTAAAGGAATGTATATTTGTTGTAAATTATGTATTAATTATTTAAATGTTAGCCATTGCTTCTCTACCATCATACCTTTTAATGTAGTTTCCCAATCTACTTTAGCCAACTTGCCCCTCATACATACGTAGTTTGATTTGTTTAGATTTAAGAGCCTAGTTTCGGATTTAACCAAATCATGTTCAAACTCCATGTAAAATTCTATCATATAATGGTCACTCTTCCCTAAAGGCTCCTTTACTACAAGGTTATTAAATTAACCTTTTCGCATTGCACAATACTAGATCTAAAATAGCCCTTTCCCTAATTGGTTCCTCAACATACTGATCTAGAAAACTATCTTGCATACATTCCATGAATTTGTCCTCCACGCTATTACTGCAAATTTGGTTTGTCCAGTCTATATGTAGATTAAAGTCCCCCATGATTACTGTATTACACTTGTTACATGCACCTCTAACTTCCTGATTTACACTCTGCCCTACATTACAACTACAGTTTGGGTGCCTATAAACAACTCCCACCGATGTTTTCTGCCCCTTGCTGTTTCTTAGCTCCATCCATACTGATTCTACTTCTTGATTTTCGGAGCGAAGATCCTTTCTGTCTACTGTCTTTAGCCCATCCTTTAGTAGCAATGCTACCCCTCCTCCTTTTCCATTTTGCCTATCTCTTCTAAAAGTTAAGTATCCTGGAATATTTAGTTCCCAACCTTGGCCACATTGCAACCAAGTCTCCGTAATGGCTATTAGATCAAAGCTATTAATTTCTATCTGCACTATGTAAGGTACTGGGAGTGCCAGCCAAGATGAGGCACAAGATACCACTCCCAGGTGTTGATGCATTTT
Source organism: Squalus acanthias (assembly GCA_030390025.1). Lineage (NCBI taxonomy): Eukaryota > Metazoa > Chordata > Chondrichthyes > Squaliformes > Squalidae > Squalus > Squalus acanthias. The sequence continues at coordinate 159,060,398 of CM059425.1, read as the reverse complement.
TAAGAGGCATGAAATTGTCAAATAAAATATTGAACTCCAACTTAAAATGCTATTAACCATTTTTTAAAATCTCGTAAGCAAATTTTCTAATCCTAACAATAAAACAAGCATAATTAAAATTATCGTAAAACACAACTTAAATGTTTTAATCAAACTTAGTTGCAGTCGATAGTAAGAACATACCTTTGCAATGATGTGTTTTCAGCATATGTGGGAGAAACAGCCGTACGGTTGTTTTAACCTACAATCACTGTTTTTTTTGAAGTATTAGCAGCAATTATCATTAACATTGAAGTACTTACCTGTGACTACTGCAATAAATCTTGTTAAAATAACCAAAACATACTTTTTGCATGCAGCAACCTGCCCCCTAGAATCAACACCATCTGCACATAGTTACCATGTAATGTGCACAGATGGAATTCAAGAAGCATAAGTATTTCCATTCCTTTCAACAATATGATAGTAAAGTAATACGATTACATTTTGAATACACTGGCATTAACATTCTTGAAGACTATCCGATTCCATTAATTAATAAGTAAATTCTTTGGTAAATATTTTAAATGTTTTTGATAGCCACTCGAAACATCTAGAGGAAAACAGTTGATTGAAACAGCATTTCTTTTAGTCTTTTTATTTTTGTTCATATTTGCTGGAAGTGTATTCCTAAAGAACTTTTTTTATAGAATGTTATAATTCTATCGCTTTGGACAGAGTGTGAGAGGGATCCCTGACTGCAGAACTGTAAACGGGTGAATTGTTAGCAGGGTAGTTTAAATTGGGTTCCTCAGATCACTATTAGTCAGAAATTGCAGACAATTCTATCGAGCTGTAAATCATGAAAATGGGAACAAAGTGTGCCAAATAAGGATTTATTGCCATCCTGTACGTAACATACAGGTTACCTGTGTACTCAATTCTTGCCTCCCTGTGACCTTGCACTGTGATTTCATTTTGACATTTGTTGCTCATTCCTCTTTAAGCTCGGTCTTGTGTTTCACAACCATAACATACATATGTAAATAATTATCACAATTTCTCTCTCTCACTCTCTCATTTTGACTAATTGCTCAACTATTACCATTCATGGAGTACACAGAGTTACATTGTACACAGCATGCTATTGCATTTGGTACTCATTAGAAGGGCTACTCATTAGTAACTAATTGGTCGTGATTCTGAGATATTTTTCTGTTATTGTATAAGGAGAAAACATCTTCAGAAAACCTGAAAGTAGTAGTCACAGAGTTAAGCTAGTATTACTTAAACATAAACACTCCTGGCCTACGATTAACCTCAAAACCAACTGACTGCAAAAATTGACTGTTCAACCTGCAACCAAAATTAGCTGGGGCATAAGAACATGAAAAGATCTGTTTCTAGTCACTTGTCCAGTTAACTAGACTGTACAAAGTAATCCAAAATTCAAAAGTTTTCTCATCTTTCCAGCTACTTTTCTTTCATAATACCCATGAAGAAGCATGTTTTCTACATTAAAGACACATTACACAAGTAAACAAAGTAGGAAAAAGAGCCAAGAGATCAGGTCTCTGGTATCCATTATTATCAACATAATGTGTAAACACACACTATGAACTTATACATTTCTTAGTAATACTCAGGCCATAAATAATAAGCACAAAATTACATAGAATGATGTAGAATCTACAGCACAGAAGCAGGCCATTCGGCCCAACTGATCTGTGCCGGTGTTTATGCTCCACTCGAGCCTCCTTCCCATCCTAATTCATCTAACCCTATCAGCATATAAGGTTCCTTTCTCCCTCATGTACTTATCTAGCTTCCCCTTAAATGCATCTGCGCTATTCACCTCAACCACTCCATATGATAGCAAATTCCACATTCGAACCACTCTCTGGGTAAAGAAGTTTCTCCTGATAATGATCAAAAATAGTTTAAAAAGTACAATTATAAACACTTCAAAATTATGGTTATGCATTTAATCATTGTACTTTAGTGGTGTCCAGTGCAATCCGACCTAAATGCGTTAGGCTATATTACATTGGGCACTATTATGTAATTCTAAACACTCTTTGAATGTTTGCAGCCTAGTGAATCAAATTCACATGCAGGATTAGGTTAATGTTACATTTAATGCTCTATTCCAGTATTGCCCTTCATTATGTTTAGTGAGAAACATGTTATTTCTATTGGCTACACTGCTGGCCACATTGCATTGTAGGAGGGGAGGCCTGGAGCAGCGAGGCTCCCTACAGCGTAAGAGGGTAGAAACTCCACATGTCCTTCGTTTTACCCTGCACATCAAGGGTTCAGAGTAAAATAGTCCTGGCATTGACCTCCCAGAGACCCAGCTGCTGAAACAGCCTTAACAAGGTATTAACACAGCAAATGTGCTCCTTAAACCATTACCAGCTGCAGAAGGCAGTGAGAGCCCTGATAAAAGGGCCACTTTGCAGATGCAGAATAGTCATAAGATTTTCAGTAACTCAACATCCAGAATTCCATCCATTAAAAAGAAAAAAAAGTCTTTCATTTAAACAGGACCTTACCAAGTCTCTCAGGAACATCTCAAAATGCTTCACATAGAATGAGTTACTCTGAAATGCTGTGACTGCTGTTGTGTGGATTGTAATGTACATTAATAGTACAGTTGAACCCTGCAGTATCTGTTACTGTTTCATAGTAAAAAAAAGGTAACAGTGCATTGTTATTTATCCCACATTTAAAAAAAATCCCTCAGAATGTAATCTTCATTTATTTGAGAAGAGTTTTCACACAGGCAGTGTTATTAACTCTTTAAGCGCAACAGTAGTATATTTGTATTATTGATAAATTAGACTAGTGCCAGGTCCCAGTGAGGCCCTGCTGTGTGTGTCTCATTTACACTGTGTCTCTCACTTCCTCTATCTTTCTCTTTGCAGTTTCAAATCACTAAAGTTTGGTTTTCTGATTTCCTTGCACATGCGACTTTAATTGCATCCTGATGCATGCCAAAATGAACCAACAAGTGCATTAATTCAATTGCTGCCAATATTGTGAAATCACATCAATAACTGCTCCTATGACTACTGTGGTGCTATTTTGCATGGGGTCATATTCTAACCTTTATTTGAACTAAAAATGAGCAACAAACATCACAATGTATATTGGACTCATAATTTGCATTACCTACAGTGCACCTAATTATGTTTACAAGATATCTTTTTATGTAATACGCAAACTAGTCTTCAGTGTTAAAGGTAGGCACATAGAGTTTCCGCTTTGAGCGCAATCGGCGATTCCAGTGCAAACTGTGCCCAAAATTGCGCTCATTTTCGGAAAGCATTTCTTGTGCCCGAGTTACCAGACAAACTCATTTGCATATCGCCAAATGCAAAATCTGCCACGAACCAGCGCAATCGGGTAGCATTTAAAAACATTTTTTTTTTTAATTTTGCTTTAAAAAATATTCCTTGATATATTTAAGAATGGGAAGTTGGTAAACTTTGATTAATACAGCTGAATATAGGTTTATCACAAAAAAGCATTTTAAATCACAGTGTCAATGCACCATCTGTGAGTAACCTGATTTTTGAAAAATATATAAAACTATTTTCTAGTTACATCGGGGAACAGTAGTCAGTTCCTTAGTAAATTTTAAAAAAAAATTATCTATTAGTGTCCTTGCGCCCAAAAGTTCCAGCTTAATGTTTAGAGCCTCCTCGAAGGCCTGCAAATGAGCACAATTAGCGGAAATTCCCAATGGTGATTAATTCATACTGGGGGCATGGCCAGTTTTGTGGGTAAAACTAGTGCAAAAGATCCAGGAAACCTGAGTTGTGCTGAACGCAATTTGTGGTTAAAATTCCGCGATCTTGCGCACCAGTTACGCTGATATCGGGGGAATTAGTGCCGAAAAAAACCTGCGCAATCAAGCAGAAACACCAGGTCAGCCAGTTTTGTGCCGTTTAGTCAACTATATATATTTTTTTAAATATAAGAAAATAAATTGCTCCGTCTGTTTTCATTCCAATTCACATGACAGTATTTAATCATTTTTTGAATATAGAGTGACCAAGTGAGTTGTGATCAACTGATTGACAACACTGCTGCTCCTGCCAATATTTCCTAATGTCTCAATACTCTGGAATATTCAATCATCTACAAAGAAAATGTAAGGCACAAAGACATTTCCTCAAAAATTACTCTTGTTGGTCCAGCTAACGTTTTGACATGAACCTGCAATGGTTATTCCTCCTGAATGGCAGAAGCTGGTTCAATACACACAACTCAAGAATTAAGTTCTTAACATTTGAAGAGGTTAATTAATTATTAGTTATCATAAAATATTTAAAGCAGATTAGTTTCCCTTCTTGATAGTTTGTAGGACATCACTTTTGTTTGTCACATTTTAAGTCGTTAACAAACCTTTGTGAAAAGTGAGACATCTTTGTCAATATATGGTTAGCACAATGCTTACAATACAGCTTTTACTGCATCACTTAATTACTTTGTCCAAGTGTGCAATTTTTGATCTGTAAATTAAATATACAAATTGATGAATGTTTAAGCAGAAAAGCTATATCAGGGTTGAATGCACAGTCAGAACCAGTAAATTCCAAACACAGGGAAGGAAGTCTCAGGAAATGATGTTACTTAAAAAGATTAGAAAATAGAATTACTTAAAAAGATTACATTAGAAATAATAAATGTTAAAAAGCAAACAAATCTGACATTTTACATCAACTGAATAAAGGCTTCTGCTGACTTCGATGAATGTAACTTATAATAAACTGAGGATATGTGCAAGTTTAATTTGTACTGTTTCACAATGTTGCAGAGAAAATATCAGCTATTACATTGAGAAAAATCTGAGATTGTTTTATCTATTTGTACCACTCTTTCATTCAAAAGCAGAATTTGCCTTCTGCAATGGCAGGACACTCAGCCTATTTCCTGTGAAACAGGAAAAATCTGATCCCAAGTCCTATGATGCCACCTAGTGTATACAAAAAAATGTTACAGTCCTCACACTATTATAGCTGCCTCATGTCCTATTGTTTAATTTTTAAACTTTAAGAGTGCTGCATTGGTAAATCAAAATTACGAAGAAGGAATAGATCTGTATCACTTATGAGATTTAAATTAAATACTATAACAATCATTGATGAAACTCATATACCATAAAACTAGATTTAGCCACACTGTTAGGAACATTAATTGCTCAAAGATACAATACATTTTAATTTTGCTTTATGATGGCTAGCTTTGGAAGCCAAAATGGATTTGAATCATTTTTATTGCAAAATTATCACACTGTTTAAAAAGAATAAAACTGAAACAGTGTACTGAGACATGACTGTAAGACAATAACCTTGTCATATGCAGTAACGTACAGAATTGTCACTGTCAGTCCAAGGGAGTTAAAAAAGACTGTCATTAGGCTGACAGTACTCAACGTATCATCCTTAACTGACTGTTTAAATTATAACAACCCCACCTTCTGTCAGTGCCTGCATTCAGCTATCAAGACAACTAACCAGTCTGCTAAAATCAAATTTTGCTTCAGTAATATTCCTTATTTCATAGGTAGAAGCCATTTTCCCTTTCTATTAATTATATTAAACATGTATTACAAATGCTACCGTAATATCCAAACATTTTATATGAAATCTACTTTATGAGAAAATGCTTACTCGTGTCTTTCAGTGATCAACAGTTTAATTCTTATTGTTTAAATTAACAGTGATTTTCAATTTTGTTTCAGTGTTGGGTTTTTTTCAGACCCCATAAAGGACATCCTAAGAGACTATTGCTATGCTGAGACCCATGATGCCCTTTGCATGATCTTAAAGTATTTTACGAGTATTTCTAATACGGCAAAAAAAATCGGAACAATTCTGGCATCATCCATTTCCACCACTCCCATCCTCCCTTCCCTATCGGCAGTATTCTTCTACAGGCTTTGAACACTCAATGGTCTCTGTGGCTTATGAAAAACCACACACATTTTCTATTAGGTTGGTAATATGAAAGGCACTTTGTGTAAAAAAAAAATTAATACTGAATATTACTTAAGTAAAAGGAAACATAAAGATCCAAACATATTACTTCATTCAAAGCTTCCTATTGCAAATATAAAAGTCATATTATTATGGTTGATAACTAGCTCTGCATGCCTGAAAAAATCACCTTTGAATTGAGAATTTTATTTGCTACTTTTACAATATACACACTTCTACCAGGAAACAAGCTGATACTCAAGTGCTGAACTTAGTGGTGTAGGCAGGATTTTTTTTCAAGGGGTGTTTGGACACGAGCTTGCCAGACCAAACAAAATAAATAAGCATTGCACTTAAGTGGTATTCAGTGCCAACGATAAAGTTCATATAGTAACATTTTACTTCCCTTAATCTAACAATTCAAATAAGGCAAATGAAAAGAAAAAAACAGCCTTGTTGGACAAAAACTCAAAAGCACAAAGTCCAGGTGCTGATTATGTGTCGCTAGTCTTTCAATAACTTCATGACTGTTCACTACTGTTCACTGTTATTTCTCCGTGAACATTTACGAGCACAAGCCTAACTGATTGGTGTTCACTGGTCAAATTGTGGAACTGACTAACCATGGAAGAACAGTTGTTTCTGTGTTCTATCAAGTTATCTAAGACACATTCTTTCAACAGAAGGAGTGAACACCCTGAATACCTCCCCTGCCTACACCACTGAATGATCTGTACAATCTACTTTTAACCAGCTAAAATACTGTAAACTTGTCATTTATTTTAAAGTCATACAGAATCCCAAGGTTGTGAAAGGATTCACAGATAGAATTAGATTGATATGCTTCATGTGCTTTTGAATTGGAAATGATTGAAATATTAAATACAAACATAATGTTCTTCATTAAAGTTCTGTGATAGATAGATAGATAGATAGATAGATAGATGTAGAAAAAATGTAGGGGGGTAAATTGCATACGCTGGCCTGCCTGTGCAAATAGGGTGCAGAGAACATAGGCCCGAGGAGCGCAGGAAATTAGTCCTGACTGAGTATTCAAGATGAGCTGCCGGCACCTGTTGTGTCATCACAGTCAGATCATCCGATGGAGGCATGCAAATTCAGGCTGCCTGCCTCGCCGGTGTCACAGGAAAGGGAGAGAAGGACAGCAGAAGGTTCCAATCGTGGCTGGCAACAGCTATCGGAAGTATTCCTGCTCTTTCTGGTTCCACAGAACTTTTCAAAAACATTTTTTACTTACCTTGCTGGTGGCAGCTGCTGACTAGGCCGCATCCACATCCCAAAGATCTGAGCGGAAGACCTGATCTACTCAGGGCAGCCAAATTTCTTGTAAGGGTCCTTAGGCAGGCGCTAGGCCCCTCACTAGCATATGCAAGGGGCCTGTTTTAGGCAGCCGTCTAAATGCCTGAAAAATGGCCTGACCGAATTTTGAGTTGGATGTCTTTCAGGCGTCCTTGGGGCGCAGGACATTGCGCCCCAAAATTGGTCCTTTTCATGCCCATTTTTCAATTGCAAAATGGGCACAATGATGAACAATTTCTACCAAAGAGTTTAATTTAGTTGGCTAGTTAGTTAATTTATTTGTGTTCAATCGAAAGGAAAATCGGGCGGCCTGCATAACAGGCGGCCAATCCACTGCATCCATTTTGTGCCCCACCAATGTTGGAATTCACCATCAATATTTAGACTTTTAAGCAAATGCACATTACGATGTCACATTTAGAATCTAAGCTTCTTAATGCTGGTACTCTTTAAATTCCCTTATCTATAATATTGTCGAAAAGTAGGCATTTGAATGACATTTCAAGATTTTCTGCATGACTGACAAGTTGAGATTCCTCAGTATTGTTACAATGAAGCCTGTTTCTACATGTTCTGCTTGCTGTTATGTTTTGGTGGTCTTGGCCACAGACTTCTCTATAAACAGCCTGAATGCCACTATGAACAGGAGGTGGGCTTGTAATATGTTAAAATGAGCAACCTAAGCTTTCCCCGCCCCGCTCCCAGGGAGGAATTATTGTGAAGTATTCCACTAAGCAGCCAGCCCAACTAATAACTGCTAAAAGGCACACCAACCGTGACATGAGAACTTCAGACCATAATATTCATGAATAGAGTTGTTAAAAAAAAAACATTGTTTCCACAGATTTCTGAATCTTTACCTCAAATCCTTTGGCGACAAAAGTAAAATTCATACACAAAATAAACATAATAAAATTACAATTAACAAATTTACTAAAAGAATACCATGAACTCTAAAAATATTTAGCAGTAATGTATATATTCTATAATCCTACTTCATAATGTTGAATATTAGTAGATAGATTATACATTTTGATTGGCTTGCCCTCAGGGATAAATTCCCAGGAGGGTCACATTGTCTAAGAACCCTATTTGAATTTGAAAGCTCCACCACAAGAGATCTATCTACTAATGGCTATAATGCAGTCTCCAGCAGGTTCAATGCTAGAATAAGGGGCAGAGAGCTGATTAATGCTCTGTTGTTCTCTCTCATGCTTTAACTAGGTCTCTGATTTCATTCCGACACAGAATCCATTGAAGATTGCTTTGCAAGCAAACTAGAATTTTATAAGGGGAAAACATTAATTAATGATTATCAAACACAATGCATTTTGAAAGCAGCAAATGAAATATAATATTTAAACAATGTTTGAAATAGTAATGTTAATTTTCACACATAAGCTAGTAACTGGCCAGGAGCAAAAGCTAGAATTACCTCAGCTAAAATCCTTGTAGTTATTACAATGAGCGTAACATAAAAACAAAGCTCATTACATGAGCCACAAGGTAATGTTGATGATATTACCTATGTCTGCTATTTCAATAGACGAGCTAACCTTTTAAAAAATAAATAGGTTAATGCTTTGATTAAAATAGTGGACAAAATAATATCGTACATGTGTTAAAGCTTTGTATCCTGATATTGGGCAGAGTTATTTCTAGGCTAGCAAAACTTCAGTAATGCATTTGTTTCGTTATTTATAGTAGATATTGTGTAAAGAAAGTAATCATTTCCATATTTTTTTTTTATTCGTTTATGGGATGTGGGCGTCGCTGGCAAGGCCAGCATTTATTGCCCAACCCTAGTTGCCCTTGAGAAGGTGGCGGTGAGACGCCTTCTTGAACCGCTGCAGTCCGTGTGGTGAAGGTACTCCCACAGTGCTGTTAGGGAGGAAGTTCCAGGATTTTGACCCAGCGACGATAAAGGATCGGCGATATACTTCTAAGTCAGGATGATGTGTGACTTGGAGGGGAACTTGGAGGTGGTGGTGTTCCCATGCGCCTGCTGCCCTTGTCCTTCTAGGTGGAAGAGGTTGCGGGTTTGGGAGGTGCTGCCGAAGAAGCCTTGGCGAGTTGCTGCAGTGCACCTTGTAGATGGTACACACTGCAGCCACGGTACGCCGGTGGTGGAGGGAGTGAATGTTTAAGGTGGTGGATGGGGTGCCAATCAAGAGGGCTGCTTTGTCCTGGATGGTGTCGAGCTTCTTGAGTGCTGTTGGAGCTGCACTCATCCAGGCAAGTGGAGAGTATTCAATCACACTCCTTACTTGTGTCTTGTAGATGGTGGAAAGGCTTTGGGGAGTCAGGAGGTGAGACACTCGCCGCAGAATACATAGCCTCTGACCTGCTCTTGTTGCCACTTGACAGCACTGTCGATGACACCTTCCATCACTTTGCTGATGATTGAGAGTAGACTGATGGGGCGGTAATTGGTCATATTGGATTTGTCCTGCTTTTTGTGGACAGGACATACCTGGGCAGTTTTCCACATTGTCGGATAGATGCCAGTGTTGTAGCTGTACTGGAACAGCTTGGCTAGAGGCGCGGCTAGTTCTGGAGCACAAGTCTTTAGCACGATAGCCGAGATGTTGTCGGGGCCCATAGCCTTTGCTGTATCCAGTGCGCTCAGCCGTTTCTTGATATCACGTGGAGCGAATCGAATTGGCTGAAGACTGGCTTCTGTGATGGTGGGGACATTGGGAGTAGGCCGATATGGATCATCCACTCGGCACTTCTCGCTGAAGATAGTTGCAACCACTTCAGCCTTGTCTTTTGCACTCACGTGCTGGACTCCACCATCATTGAGGATGGGGATATTCATGGAGCCTCCTCCTCCCGTTAGTTGTTTAATGGTCCACCACCATTCATGACTGGATGTGGCAGGACTGCAGAGCTTTGATCGGATCCGTTGACTTTGGGATCACTTAGCCCTGTCTATAGCATGCTGCTTCCAGCTTTTTAGCATGCATGTAGTCCTGTGTTGCAGCTTCCCCAGGTTGGCACCTCATTTTTAGATATGCCTGGTGCTGCTCCTGGCATGCTCTTCTACACTCCTTATTGAACCAGGGTTGATCCCCTGGCTTGGTGGTAATGGTAGAGTGAGGGATATGCCGGGCCATGAGGTTACAGATTGTGGTGGAATGCAATTATGCTGCTGCTGATGGCCCACAGTGCCTCATGGATGCCAAGTTTTGAGCTGCTAGATCTGTTCTGAATCTATCCCATTTAGCACGATGGTAGTGCCATACAACACGATGGAGGGTGTTCTCAGTGTGAAGACGGGACTTCGTCTCCACAATGACTGTGCGGTGGTCACTGCTACCAATGCTGTCATGCACAGATGCATCTGCGACAGGTAGATTGGTGAGGACGAGGTCAATAGGTTTTTCCCTCGTGTTGGTTCTCTCACCACTTGTCGCAGGCCCAGACTGGCAGTTATGTCCTTCAGGACTTGGCCAGCTCGGTCAGCAGTGGTGCTACCGAGCCACTCTTGGTGATGGACATTGAAGTCCCCCACCCAGAGTACATTCTGTGCCCTTGCTACTCTCAGTGCTTCTTCCAAGTGGTGTTCAACATGGAGGAGCACTGATTCATCAGCTGAGGGAGGGCGGTAGGTGGTAATCAGCAGGAGGTTTCCTTGCCCATGCTTAAACCTGAAGCTATGAGACTTCATGGGGCCTGAAGTCAATGTTGAGGACTCCCAGGGCCACTCCTTCCCGACTGTATACCACTGTGCCGCCACCCCTGGTGGGTCTGTCCTGCCGGTGGGACAAGACATACCCAGGGATGGTGATGAAGGAGTTTGGGACATTGGCTGAAAGGTATGATTCTGTGAGTATGACTATGTCAGGCTGTTGCTTGACTAGTCTGTGGGACAGCTCTCCCAATTTTGGCACAAGTCCCCAGATGTTGGTGAGGAGGACTTTGCAGGGTCGACTGGGCTGGGTGTGCTGTTGCCGTGTCCGTAGCCGGTGCTGAGGTCAATGCTGGGTCGTCCGTCCGGTTTCATTCTTATTATGTTCCGTAGCGGTTAATTACGACTGAGTGACTTGCTAGGCCATTTCAGAGGGCAGTTAAGAGTCAACCACATTGCTGTGGGTCTGGAGTCACATATAGGCCAGACCAGGTAAGGACGGCAGATTTCCTTCCCTAAAGGACATTAGTGAACCAGATGGGTTTTTACGACAATCCGATAATTTCATGGTTACCATTACTGATACTAGCTTTTTAATTCCAGATTTATTTAATTAACTGAATTTAAATTCCCCAGCTGCCGTGGTGGGATTTGAACTCACGTCTCTGGATCGTTAGTCCAGGCCTCATGGATTACTAGCCCAGTGACATTAACACTACGCCTCCATTCCCATACAATAGAAGGAACAGTGTTTGATCTCCCAAATGTATTTTTGTTTATCGGGGTAGCAACTTGCTAAAATGTGCCTATTATTTTGCCATGTAATGATAAAACACCAACTACTTTGAATGGCTATGTTTGCTCCACAAAATAATTGACCCTGGCTCTGGCCCTGCTGCATGGTAACTTAAATCAGTAAATGGCAATTTTTCAACTTTCCCAGAAATGAACCACATGATCTTTGCTAATGAGTATGACTTACTTTTCACTCATGATGAAGGATGGAAAATGGTAAGCAAATCTAACCGTACAAGGATACAAGTGCTCAGCTGTCTAAATATATTGGCCCAAACTTTTTGCTTTAGCGAAATCAACGTTCATCTCCAAGTGGTAGGACTTCAACCCACTACATAGATGCTCCCCTGTCCCTGGCCAATCTTATGGGCCTTGGGATCTTGCACATACTTTTAGTGGGCCAGGAATGCACAGGGCAGAGATTCTCTGCAGCAGGTCACAAAGGCCTGGTGCAGCAGAACATTCAACTGCAGCCTCTGAGCTGCCAGTAAAGCTGTAATATTTTGTTACAAATTTTAAATTTTGGCACTATGGCCTGTGCAACCAATTTCTCTGCAATCGATTGCAAAGGCTTTCTGAATTTAAAAAATGAAAAGTCCTGCCCTTTCTGCCCCCATAGCAACAGTGGATGCCAAGCATAAACAGACATCTCTGGCATCCAACTTCACTATGGCCCAAATGATGGCAAGTACAGCGGATGATGTATTTCCCTCATTTGCATATTATAGGAGCAGCAATATTGAAGGCTGCCAGCAGAAAATGCAATGAGCAGGAAAATGGGTGTGAATGTGGTGGAGGATAGTCCTGTCATATTTTCTGCCTCTATTTGTCCTTGTAACACCCAGAAATCAGCAGAGAAGGGCTGGAATCTGACCTGGCCATTTCAATTCTTCTTTCTATTCTTTCTAATTCCAGATTTCTCCTGGACATAGAATTTGATGAAGTTGCTGTTATCTCACAAAATTCCACATCCCATGTGTGTGAAATAAGAGTTCTTATTGCAATAGTTGTATAATACATAACAGGGCATAATTTCTGATTAATAAGACTAGTGGTGGAAGCAGCAGAACAGTTGATGAGGGACGAGAACAGATCCCTACAGCAATATCAGTAGAATCTTAGTGCTAGTTGTGATTTTCCAGTAGGCCGTTAAGCTGGCCTAAAGTGGTCTTACTGAAATGAGCCATATTCAATGCACATTACTATGCATTGAAATGAAGGCTAGCAAGATTTTCCATCCACTTAGAATAGGAACAGGCTGTGGACTCCTTTCATTCATCTGAAGTGGACTTAAGGAAAACTATGAGTGATGAAACTCTTAAATGGGTCTGAGGCTCTTTAGCTTTTTTTTATTTTCCAGTTTTACAGTTTGCTTTTAGTACACGTTTCTGTTATTAATTGTTGACAACATTTTTATGAACAAAACATTTTCATCAATACTTCTAAGAGAAGATGTAAGTATGGCAAGGGCTTCAATTGTTAGTTGCAGCTCGAATGTATTCACGATTGGAATATTAGTTTGCACGGTAAGCAATGAAGGAGCAGTAAATGTGCAACAGGCTGACATGCATACTTGGATCATCCACTTGGTGAAAGGTAGTGTTGTATAATCGTGCCTTTGTAGCTGCCTGAAGATGTGCCGTGTTCTTCCACATTTGTTCCCCTGTGATGCAGGCACCACATATGACAACAACACCATGCATTTATATAGCACCTTTAACATAGTAAAAACAATGCACTTATGGGGCATACAACCCTGAAGCTAGCTGTCAACTCCTGCCAGGCAGACTACAGTATTGTCTTCTGGGGAGAGCGTTCAGGAGCACCAAACAGAACAGTCCTCCTTGTGTCCACCTCATGCAGTAGCATGTTCACTCTATGGGTGCTTTGCTATTCCAGTGCTTGGACATAGACTCAGTTTTTTACTTCCACATTTAGTTTGCCAGCCATTGTTTTTTTGACAGATACTTTTATTGCCTCATACAACCTTTAGAAAGGTTGAAATTTACTTGTAAAATATCTACACCATTTGTAAAGGCTCTAAACAAACTTTACACCCATTCCATCAAATTTTAGTAGCACCTCCTTAATTGCTGATGATTTATTAAATTTAGCACCCCCACCCCGGCAAGCTCCCAATACCAAGTCCAATATGGGCCAGAGTGCACCATGTATAATTAATTAAGACCGCCCTCAAGAGTTCGACCTGATGGGAAGTCAGCCCGGATTATGTTATAGCACTGGGATTGGAAAATATACTCTAATATCTCATTTATAAACAAAAAAGGGCATCTGTGGTGCCTACAACTTTGCCTGATGCAAAATTAAATCGATATATGAGTGTAATACTCCTGTAAATAAAGTAGATTATATCTCTATAAATCTTTTCTCCCATCATTATACCTCAAGTATAGCAATAGAGGTCTCGTCCTGTCACGAGGTACAACCCCCATCCCCCACCACAAAAAGAGCTGGTGACCATAATATGACAAGAATAGAAAATATGAACAAAAACAAATATTTTCTGGCAAAATTACAAAAGTTTACGGAAAAAATAAATTTACATATATTGTGGCCAAAATCCGTTGGGGTGAGGCGAATCCAGCGCCGCACGGCAAATCCAGCCCCACCCTGTCATTGCGCTGCCGGTACGAGGTACCGCCGGGGACTTCAACGCTTGGCAGATCGTGATGTCAGTGAATGCTCACTGGCCGCCCGATCTGGAAAATTCATTGTCACCACTTACCTTAGCGCCTCGACCAGACAGCGACAGGGAGAGCTGGCGTGCAGCTCCAGGAAGCCGGCTCCAGTGACGTTATTTAAAGGCATCAGCATTAATCACTCCCAGCTGTCAGGGCAGGTTAGTTTCAATGGTTTCTTGTCAGGTTCAGCCACTGAACAGTTTCTATGAGTAATTTCAAGCTTCTTTTGTATCAGGCGTTTTCTGGAAACTACAAAGTAGCTACATTTATTGTTCAAAGATTCAAACTGCTACACTTGGTAACATTAATGGGGGCTGTACTGGCATGCCACCTCGCCCTCCAGGATCTACAGTGGAGGAAGCGTAGGCAGCGAGAAATACAGGAATGTGTGCACAGAGGGATGAGGAGGACCATCAGGGCTCTCACCAGGAGGCCTTACACTCCGAGGGTATTCTGACAGCATCTCTCCTACCTTCAATTAAGCGAGGAGCAGTATATTAGACAGCTCCGCATCACCAAGGCGGTGGCCACAGAACTCTGCCACCTCCTCCAAACAGACCTCCAGCCTCACACCAGGATGACTTAAACCCCAGATCCCTTTTGCAAACCACATCGCCATCATACCATCCCTGTGTCATGCCATATCACAGCGTCCTCCTGAACACAAAGGTGAAATGAGAGAGACCACAAAATATTGCATACTCCATTAATAAATGTATGCATAAACACATCACACATATCACATTCATTCTAATAACTAATGAACTTGTGCCTGCCATAGTTGAATAGCTGTCATTGTGTGCAAGGTGTGAGTGTTGGTAGGTAGAGATTGTTGGTGGGTGAGCGCTGGGGGTCTGGTGCTTTGGGCAGTGTGTGAAGCTTGTGGTACAGATGGTGGTATGTAGCATTTGTTGAAGCACTCAATCACCCTGACCACCCGACTGAGGTGGATCTGCCATGAACACACCTGCTTCAGTCCTCCGGCTCCTTCTCCTTGTTGTGCTTCTCCTTGCCGAGGCAGCTACACAGCCAGCAATGCTGAGAATGAGGAGCTGCAGTATCAATGAACCTCCCCTTTAAGTACTGGGAAAAGGCTGTGGCAATGATGAGTCATCAGCCAATTTGATTCAGCTACAACACTGGCATCTATCCAACAATTTGGAAAACTGCCCACAAAAAGCAGGACAAATCCAATCCGGCCAATTACCACCCCATCAGTCTACTTTCAATCATCAGCAAAGTGATGGAAGGTGTCATCGACAGTGCTATCAAGCGGCACTTACTCACCAATAATCTGCTCACTGATGCCCAGTTTGGGTACCGCCAAGACCACTCGGCTCCCAACCTCATTACAGCCTTGGTCCAAACATGGACAAAGGAGCTGAATTCAGAGGTGAGGTGAGAGTGACTGTCCTTGACATAAAGGCAGCATTTGACCAAGTGTGGCATCAAGGAGCCCAAGTAAAACTGAAGTCAATGGGAATCGGGGGGGGAAACGCTCCACTGGCTGGAGTCATACCTAGCACAAAGGAAGATGGTTGTGGTGGTTGAAGGTCAATCATCACAGCCACAGGACATCGCTGCAGGAGTTCCTCAGGGCAGTGTCCTAGGCCCAACCATCTTCAGCTGCTTCATCAATGACCTTCCCTCCAACATAAGGTCAGAAATGGGGATGTTCGCTGATGACTGCACAGTGTTCAGCGCCATTCACAACTCTTCAGATAATGAAGCAGTCCATGCCCGCATGCAACAAGATCTGGACGACGTTCAGGCTTGGGCTGAAAAGTGGCAGGTAACATTCGCGCCACAGAAGTGCCAGGCAAGGACTATCTCCAACAAGCGAGAGTCTACCCACCTCCCCTTGACATTCAACAACATTACCATCGCTGAATCCCCCTCCATCAACATCGTGGGGGTCACCACTGACCAGAAACTTAACTGCACCAGCCACATAAATACTGTGGCAACAAGAGCAGGTCAGAGGCTGGGTATTCTGCAGCAGTGTCTCACCTCCTGACTCCCCAAAGCCTTTCCACCATCTACAAGGCACAACTAAGGAGTGCGATGGAATACTCTCCACTTGCCTGGATGAGTGCAGCTCCAACAACACTCAAGAAGCTCGATACCATCCAGGACAAAGCAGCCCACTTGATTGGCACCCCATCCACCACCTTAAACAACTTGCCAAGGCTTCTTCGGCAGCACATCCCAAATCCACGACCTCTACCACCTAGAAGGACAAGGGCAGCAGGCACATGGGAACACCACCACCTCCAAGTTCCCCTCCAAGTCACACACCATCCTGACTTGGAAATATATCGGCGATCCTTCATCTTCGCTGGGTCAAAATCCTGGAACTCCCTACCTAACAGCAGTGTGGGAGTACCTTCACCACACAGACTTCAGCGGTTCAAGAAGGCGGCTCACCACCACCTTCTCCAGGGCCATTAGGGATGGGCAATAAATGCTGACTGCCAGTGACGCCCACATCCGAGGAACGAATAAAAAAAAAATTGCGATTCGACTGCACCAGATATTGGCCCACCCTTTATGTGTAATGCCAATGAGCTACGCATTTAAGACTTGACTTAGCACCCCAATCAATTCTTTCAGCAGTGAGAATGAATTTTGCATGCAGTCTAAAGCATTAGCGCCTGGCGCTAATTCTTAAACTTTTCTAATGATTTTAAAATTCTCATCCTTGTTTTTAAATCCCTCCATGGCCTCATCCCTCCCTATCTCTGTAACCTGCTCCAGCCCTACAACCCACCTAGATATCTGCGCTCCTCCAATTCTGGCCTCCTGCGCATCCCCGATTTTAATCGCTCCACCATTGGTGGCCGTGCCTTTAGCTGCCTAGGCCCGAAGCTCTGGAATTTCCCCCCTAAACCTCTCCGCCTCTCAACCTCTCTTTCCTCCTTTAAGGCACTCCTTAAAACCTACCTCTTTGACCAAGTTTTCGGTCATCTGCCTTGATATCTCCTTTTGTGGCTCGGTGTCAAATATTTTTGATAACGCTCCTGTGATGCGCCTTGGAACATTTTAGTACGTTAAAGGCGCCATATAAATACAAGTTGTTGTTGCTGTCACTATCACTTATCATTCTTTCATTATGTAATGAAGAATTCCAACCTCCTTTGACCACACAGAGTTCTACAGACCAGGAAAATAATATGATGGTGGTGGCTGGTTAGCCTGATTTATGCTGTTGAAACAATGCACACTATATTTAGTAAACTTTCTGGCCCAGAAATTCACGTGTCCGGCTTGCCGCGGGGGTAAGGATCGCGTGCGCTCTTACCTACCGCGCCTGCCGTTGTGTTTTGGGCCCACGGGAACTTCGGGTCCCGGGCCTCTCCCAACTGCCGGCGCGCAGTGCTTGCGTGTTCCAGGGGCGCAGTTAATGCGATGCGTCCCCTGGGATCACGTGGGCCATGGAGAGCCAATGGCAGCAGACCATCTTTCATTCATAGATTTGACAGGAGACCTGTCAAATCTGTGAATTGAAATCGGCCCCAAAAGAACAGCTAAACTTAAAATAAATTTTAAAAAAACATCACATTTATAAAATAACTATAGTTAAATAAATTAACCACTTTAAACAAAAATTTTAATTTTTGAAAAAATTAAAATACTTTTTAAAAGTTATAAAAATAAACTTACCTTTCTTTAAAGTATCTAAAAAAGATAAACCTATTGAAAAAATTTTTAAATTATACTTAATTAACCACTTACCTTGTTCAAAAGGGGTCTTACGCCTCCTTTTTATTAGCGTAGTATCTTCAATACTTACCCTCGCGTAGAAAAAAAATCTAAGTGTGCTGCGTGTGCGCAGCCTCTAGCGCGCACGTGGTTCACCTAGGAACCGCCCCCTTCACCATACTGGAAGTTCCGGTTTCCCACGCATGCGCAGTGCATGCAGGAAACCGGCACTTTGGGAAGCAATATGGGTGAGTACACATTGAGTACTCACGCGGGAAGGGCCGAATTTTTGGGCCTCTATATTTAGAAAACTTTAGCATCTTGTAATTCTTTTGGAAGCAAATAACAGATCATACATACAAACATATGAAAAACTGGGAGGGGGGTAAAGACCATTAGGTCCATCAAGCACACACCATCCAGCCAACACTGTAACCTCGTACACGATTCTCCCAACTCCTGACCATATTATAAGAGAAAGAAACCTGCAGCCAACTCGGGAAAACACTGGGAAATTTCTCTTCAACCCCTAAGAAAACACCAGGAGATTGTGGTAGCTCAAAAACACAGCTAACTAGCAACTTGGCAGACTGGTCAGAAACGTAAAAGCCAAGGGAAAGTGGCAAGTTGGATCCAAAATTGGCTCAGTGGCAGGAAGCAAAGGGTGATGGTTGATGGGTGTTTTTATGACTGGAAGGCTGTTTCCAGTGGGGTTCCACAGGGCTCAGTACTAGGTCCCTTGCTTTTTGTGGTATATATCAATGATTTAGACTTCAATGTAATGGGCATGATTAAGAAGTTTGCAGATGATACAAAAATTGGCCATGTGGTTGATAGTGAAGAAGAAAGCTATAGACTGCAGGAAGATATCAATGTACTGCTCAGGTGGGCAGAACAGTGGCAAATGGAATTCAATCTGGAGAAGTGTGAGGTAATGCATTTGGGGAGGGCTAACAAGGCAAGGGAATACACAATATATGGTAGGATACTGAGAAGTGTAGAGGAACAGAGGGACCTTGGAGTGCTTGTCCACGGATGCCTGAAGATAGCAGGACAGGTAGATAAGGTGGTTAAGAAGGCATACGGGATACTTTCCTTTATTAGCTGAGGAATAGAATATAAGAGCAGGGAGGTTATGCTTGAACTGTATAAAACAACAGTTAGGCCACTGTGTACAGTTCTGGTCACCACATTACAGGAAAGATGTAGTTGTACTGGAGAGGGTACATAGGAGATTTACGAGGATGTTGCCAGGACTGGAGAATTTTAGCTGTGAGGAAAGATTGGATAGGCTGGGGTTGTTTTATTTGGAACAGAGGAGGCTGAGGGGAGGCTTATAGAGTCATATAGAGTCATACCGGCAGAGAAGGAGGTCATTCGGCCCATCAAGTCCGTGCTGGCTCACTGCAGAGCAATTGAGTCAGTCCCATTCCCCCACTCTATCCCCGTAGCCCTGCAAGTTTATTTCCCTCAAGTGCCTATCCAGTCTCCCCTTGAAAACACTGAGTGTGTCCGCTTCCACCACTTCCGTCGGCAGCAAGTTCCAGGTCCTCAGCACTCGCTGCGTAAAAAAGTTTTTCCTCACGTCCCCCCTGTATCTCTTGCCCAAAACCTTAAATCTATGTCCCCTAGACCTTGTACCATCAACTAGTGGGAACAGCCTTTCCCCGTCTAGCCTATCCAAACCCATCATAATCTTGTACACTTCTATCAAATCACCCCTCAACCTCCTTTGCTCTAATGAAAACAAATCCAGCTTCTCCAACCTGCCCTTGTAGCTAAGATCCCCCATCCCCAGAACCATTCTGGTAAATCTCCTCTGCACCCTCTAAAGGGCCTTCACATACTTCCTAAAGTATGGTGACCAGAACTGGATGTAATACACCAGTTGTGGCCTAACCAGCGCTTTATAAAGATTCAGCATAACTTCTCTACTTTTGTACTCAATACCTCTATTTATGAAGCCCAAGATCCCATATGCTTTGCTAACCACTCTCTCAATATGTCCTGCCATCTTCAGGGACCTATGCACATCAACTCCCAGGTCCCTCTGTCCCTACACACTCTTCAAAACTGTGCCATTAAGTGTATATTGCTTCTCCCTGTTCCTTCTGCCAAAATGCATCACCTCACACTTCTCTATTAAATTCCATCTGCCACTTGTCTGCCCATTCTGCTAGCCTTTCTATGTCCTGTTGCAGTCGATTGGTATCATCCTCACTGTTTGCCACACCCCCAAGTTTGGTGTCATCGGCAAATTTAGAGAAATTCTACTTTTTATTCCAATATCCAGGTCATTTATATATATCAAAAAAGCAGTGGTCCCAGCACTGACCCTTGGGGAACATCACTGCCTACCATCCTCCAGTCTGAAAAACAGCCATTTACCACAACTCGCTGTTTTCTGTCCTTAAGCCAATTCCTTATCCAAGCTGCCACTGGCCCACCTATTCCATGAGCCTCAATTTTGTTAACCAGCCTTCTATGTGGTACTTTGTCAAATGCCTTCTGAAAATCCATGTAGACAACATCCATTGCATTCCCTTCATCAATCCTCCCTGTTACTTCATCAAAAAATTAAATTAGATTAGTCAAACACGATCTGCCTTTTACAAATCTGTGTTGGCTCTCCTTAATTATCTTAAACCTCTCCAAGTGCCCGTTAATTTTTTCCTTGATTATTGTTTCTAAAACTTTACCCACCACTGATGTTAAACTGACCGGCCTGTAGTTACTAGGATTGTCCTTACCCTCTTGGTGTCACATTTGGCACTTTACAATCCTTAGGCACCTCTCCCGCATCTAGGGAAGATTGGAAAATTATGGCAAGCCCTTCCGCTATCTCCTCCCCCAATTCCCTTAGCAATCTGGGATGCAAACCATCTGGACCAGGCGACTTATCCACTCTAAGCCTTTCTAGTACATCCTGTCTATCAATTTTCACCCCTTCCATTGCTTCTACCTTTTCCACTTCTACCGATATTTTGTCAGCATCCACCTCCTTAGTAAACACCGATACAAAGTACTCATTGAGTATTCTAGCCTTGCCCTGTGCCTCTAAGCATATATCACCTTCTTTGTTGCTAATAGACCCCACCCCGCCTCTTACTACCCACTTACTGTTTACATGCTGGTAGAAGATTTTTGGGTTCCCTTTTATGTTAATCGCCATTCTACTCTCATATTCTCTCTTTGCCAATCTTATTTTCATCTTCCCTTCCCCTCTCATCTTCACTTCCCCTCTCAACTTATTGTATTTGGTCTGGTTCTTCCTTGAAGAATTCACCTGACATGCATCATACACCCTCTTTTTTTGTTTCATTATCTTCTCTATCTCCCTCATCATCCAAGGGGCCCTTACTTTGGTTCCCTACCCTTCCCTCTTGTTGGAATGTACCTAGCCTGTACTTGGAACATCTCCTCCTTAAAGATCACCCATTGTTCCATTACAGTTTTTCCTGTCAGTCTTAATTGACAGACTTAATTGAGGTGTATAAAATTATGAGGGGCCTAGATAGAGTGGATAGAAAGGACCTACTTCCCTCAGAGAGGTCAATAACCAGGAGGCATAGATTTAAAGTAATTGGTAGAAGGATTAGAGGGGAATTGAGGAGAACTTTTGTCACCCAGAGGGTGGTGGGGGTCTGGAACTCACTGCCTGAAAGGGTGGTAGAGGCAGAAACCCTCATCACATTTAAAATGTACTTGGATATGCACTTGAAGTGCCGTAACCTACAAGGCTACGGACCAAGAGCTGGAAAGTGGGATTAGGCTGGATAGCTCTTTTTCGGCCGGCACAAACACGATGGGCCGAATGGCCTCCCTCTGTGCTGTAAATTTCTATGATTCTATGATTTGCATATTATAATGAATCTCCAACCTGTTTCAGTAGTTTCCTCCACCCATCCTTGCACCCGCGCAAATTCATGTCATTCATAAAAAGGGCAGAGAGCCCCGTTATGGGATGCGGACCCTTTTCCAGTCTGAAATGCCCTTTGAACTGGGGTACATGGCTGCTATGAACAGGAAGATCAGTCATCGGCCAGTTCAGACAGCCCATGTACTCGAGACTGCCGGCATAAAAGTTGGTTAGCCCAGGCCTGGAACTAAGATACTAGAGGGTACTGAACTAATAATAACTTTGGCAAAGTATAAGGATGTATGGTATTCTGTGAAATAACATGTACTGTAAATGTAAAGTGGATTAAAGTAATCTGGACCTGTTTGTGACTGCCTCTTAATAACGTTATTGTATTTTAAGATTACCACCATGTGGTTCTTGACCAGTATTTATTTGAGAATATTAATAACCGTCAGTGCAGGTAAGTACACAATGACCTTTGGGGGAGGCTGCAGTTGTTTAAGATTGAAACTTCAAATATAGTCTAGTATGGGTTGAAAAGGTATCACAGTAAACAAGATACAATAATCATTCCAGGAATGACGTATTGTTAAAATTGTTCTCAGTAATAACAGTGACTGTGTCGGTCAAAGTGCAACATTACCTTTCTTGTTCAGGTTAAGTAAATGTTTTAGCTCATGAGCTGCTATCAACGAGCAATGGACCTACTTAGCCTGGCATTATGTCAAAAACTTAAATGGTCTAGTTAAGAATTTTATATGTAGCAGATTTACAACGTTTTGATAAGTGGCACTGGACAAGAATTACACCTTTCTTAAGCTGAAACTCATAATAAATCTCATTTCAAGAATCTTTTTTATTGTCAGTGATCATCCAACGACAATGCTTTTTGCCATCATAGGCTTGACAGAAACATGATATGTGAAATTGTTATGTCACATCGCTTATCATGATTTAATACAAGTCAGCCGGTACCATTTTAATAAATCAAAATAGTAGCGTTATACTGTAATGATTTTGTGGTATGCTCATTCTGTTACTATGATATACAAGCTTTTTCCTTCAAATGATTTACTGTTCATAGTATAAAAGTACTGGAGACTGCAAGAGACCAGTGCTCTTTTTTCCATGTAGCTCTATTGTATAACAAATGTGGTAACTTGAAACTGCCCTTTGTGTATTTTTATGACAGAGAATTCCACTTCCATTCCTTTATTACATCTAGACATATCTTCCAGGGTTTCCAAATAATGATATCATTCCCTCCACAGTTAGGATGCAGGATAATTGTACAGAAAGTTGTAGGACTTTCAAAAACTGCTTTGATTGTTGCAGGCTAATTCAGGTCAAGAACACTGATCTACACAAAATGTATGAGTTAATCGAGGGAAGCCAGTGTGGATTTGTTTGACAAACTTATTAGAATTTTTTGAAGAAGTGACTGATTGGATGGATAAAGGAAATGCAGTAAGTGAAGTGTATATGGATTATCAGAAATTGTTCAACAAGGTGTCTCACAAGAGGTTTGTTGAAAATGTCAAGGTGTGTGGTATATGTAGCAACATGGTGAGAAAGCTGGTTGATTGACAGGAATAAAAGATTAGTGTAAATGGATGTTTTTAGGACTGGAGAAGGGTTGGAAGTGGTGTACCCTATGATCAGTGCTGGATCCACTTTTGTTCTGGGCATATTTGGATGAATTAAACTTGGACATAAGGGAACACAATCTTGAAATTTGCTGATGACACAAAAGTAAGGAGTATCACAAACAGAGAGAACAGTAAAGAACTTCAGGAAGTTGTACAGAGATTAGCAGAATGGGCAGACAGGTGGCAGTGAATAAGTGTGAGTGCATAAAACAAGAAATAACAGTATATACTTTGTGGAAAAACAATGAAGGCTGTGGGTGAACAGAGAGACCTCGGGCTTCAAATAAATAATTTCCTAAAAGTGCGAGAGCAGGTAGATAAAACCATGAAAAAGGTCAATAGAATGCTGGGTTTTATAAATAGGGGCAAAGAGTGCAAGAATAAAGAAATAATGATTAAATGATTTGGTTGGGCCACAATTAACTGTACTTCTGCTTCAAGGTGCCTGTAGAATGCTTATTAATGATCCTGGTAGCTGGTGGGCCTTGTTATATTTGTGCTCATCTGGTTTTCATTGCTCTTGTAATGATGTCATGAGCCAGGATGCATGAGGGTAGCCTTAATCTCATAGGAGCCATACTTCCACTCTGCCTTCTCCTTCAAATATCCTAAGCACAGAGAAATGGCCATTGACCAGCGTAAAGTTTTGTGGTTGGTCACTGACCACCAGCACATTGATGGAACGGAAGCCCTTGTGCATACTAAATGGCATAGCATTCTGTGTAAAGGCCTAGGTGGTAAATTTAGTGCTATTAATAATGCCCTGGATTTTGAGGAATCCTACAATTTAGAAAAATTGTTGTGACCTCTCATTCTGCTGCTGGTTTTCCATGAGAAAATTGATGAAGATGTTTGCTCTGGTTAACATCAGCGACCTGCTAGATACCTGTGATTGACTGATGTTGCAGATATTCTGTGAGGCAGCTTGGAAAGAGCTGGAGGGATAACAGTTAAGTATGATAACATTCATTTAGCCATGTCAGCCGTGGTTCAGTGGTAGCACCCTTGTCTCTGAGTCAGAAGGTTGTGGGTTCAAGTCCCACTCCAGGGACTAGAGCACAAAAATCTAGGCTGACACTCCAGTGCAGTACTGAGGGAGTGCTGCACTGTCGGAGGTGCTGTCTTTCGGATGAGATGTTCAACAGAGGCCCTGCCTGCTCTCACAGGTGGACGTAAAAGATCCTATGGCACTATTTCGAAGAAGATCAGGGAGTTATCCCCGGTGTCCTGGCCAATATTTATCCCTCAACCAACATCATTAAAACAGATTATCTGGTCATTATCACATTGTTGTTTGTGGGAGCTTGCTGTGTGCAAATTGGTTGCCGCGTTTCCTACATTACAACAGTGACTTCACTTCAAAAGTACTTCATTGGCTGTAAAGCCCTTTGGGACATCCGGTGGTCGTGAAAGGCGCTATATAAATGCAAGTTTTTCTTTTTCAGTGCCATTGGCAGTGCTGTCTCTGTGGTTAGCATTGCCTGTAGGCAAGATTCCAGCAGATGATACAACTCAGTCACTGCCTCCCTGGTGAGGCAGAGCTGGCAAAAGCAGTTCTGTTTGAACCTTCTCAGAAAGGTGTTTCTAGGTCTGTACATATGACTCTGTGGGCAGGTAAGGCAGTCTATTTCTGATGTAAGTGAACCTGCCACACATTTAGAATCTAGATTGTAGCTTTATTTCGCCCTGCCTCAGCTCGTCTGCTGCTGAAACCTTTATCCATGCCATTGTTACCTCTAGACTTGGCTATTCCAACGCTCTCCTGGCCGGCCTCCCATCTTTCGCCCTCCATAACCTTGAGCTCATCCAAAACTCTGCTGCCCGTATCCTAACTCGCATTACATTAGCTCCTGTTCTGGCAAAGCCTCAATTTTAAAATTCTCATCCTTGTTTTCAAATCTTTCCATGGACTCGCCCCTCCCTATCTCTGTAATCTCTTCCAGCCCTACAATCCTCCGAAATCTCGGCGCTCCTCCAATTCTGGCCTCTTGCGTAGCCCTGATTTTAATTGCTCCACCATTGGCGGCCGTGCCTTCAGCTGCCTGGGTCCTAAGCTCTGGAATTCCCCCCCTAAACCTCTCCGTCTCTCTACCTCTATCTCCTCCTTTAAAATGTTCTTTAAAACCTACCTCTTTGACCAAGCTTTTGGTCATCTATTCTAATATCTCCTTATGTGGCTCAGCGTCAAATTCTGTTTGATAACGCTCCTGTGAAGTACCTTGGGATGTTTTACTATGTTAAAGGCGCTATATAAATGCAAGTTGTTGTTTAAATACTCACTTTTTAAAAGGCAAGATCATCACTGGCTTTTATTGGCAATTCTATTGTAAGGAAATAGGGTAGATGGTAAGAACTACAGGGGAAAAATTGGGTATAGCCCGTTTTGGGGCGCTAACCTTGCCGGGGCGCTAAAGCTAGCACCCCTACCCCATAAATTCAGTAGTAGTGCCCCAAAAAGGAGGTGGAGTGGTACTGGAAGTGCTCCACCTCCTTCTTGGGGCGCTACTACTCAATGTCGCAGCGCTACGTGCATCAGCGCCACGTGTGGCGGCACGTAGCGCCGCGTCATTACAGGCCTCCTCCCCGATTAAAGGGGAGGGGCCTAGTGTTGTGCACACTGGGGCCCTGCCGGACCACCGGAGAGCGGGGTGCCATGGAAACAGCCCGGCACTCAAGAGGAGTGCCGGGCTGAACGATCGCGGCCAGCACCCCTCATACAAATGTGAAAGGGGGCAGGTGCTGGCAGTCGGTCAAAATAAAAATCGACGCCCAACACCTGCCCTTTAAATTGCGCCGCCACCTGCTACCGCCACTGCAAAACCGCCCCCTGATCCTGTTGCACAAAGCGCCCGCCGATAGGTCAGGGGGCGCAAGGGAAGTTTGCAGCCGGGGCGCAAACGGGGCGCTGTGCACAGCGATGACGTCATCATCGCCGGTGCAGTGGAGCGGGACGCTACCGGCTACCGCCGCCGCTAACCTCCCCGGGGGCACTAACGAGAGGCGCAAAGCAACCCAATTTCTAGCCCATGATTTTAGAATGTAGCTTGGAGCAAACATGGGGTTAATAAGTTTTGGCTGATACATTAAAATAGAGTAAGTTTTGGGTGATACTGATAATGGAGTGAGTTTCAGGCGATGCAACAGTAAACTGAAACCGGTTTGATCACATTGTGTGAGGTACTGATAAGAGGACCATTTGTTTTGGCTGTTGACTATTTGATCGCAGCATGAAAGCTATTGATCAAGGAAAGTCAGATGGTGAGATTATGATCTTTACACAATCCAAAGGCGACTTTGCATATTAATTAAGTGGGTTCACATGCAAAGTAAAAAAGTGAACAATACAAGAAAGATGTGATAATGGAGCCACAGTGCGTGGACCATAGGGTGATCGAACGACACAGCAGGAAGGCAGACAGGATATAAACTGGGAGAAAGATAAAACTCATTGTAGAGAATCGAAGGAAGAACACCAGGAAGAGGCAGGGGTTGCGTCTCTACACAGAGGAGCAGGTAATACCATTTTGCTATTCCTCTGCTCTATTGCTAAAGTGAATGTATTTGCTTTACTTATTCCATATCAATAGTCATCACACAACAAAAATGGAGTCTCCCTCAAATGCTTACACTGCGTTGGTGAGCAGCACATTCCTGGCAAGAAGATAGGGAAATCCCATGGGGACTCATTTGCATCACATTAAAAAGAAACTGAGCAATTAAAAAAGCTTTTGCACATTAAGGACATTCTAAAAGGAAGTGATCCCACCGACAGGATAATCCACCCACATTTGTCCCCATTCACATCAGAGCAGGATGAAAATCTACTTGCTACATAGGTCTGCCAACACCACCACTTCTGTCATCAATTCCTTGATTGTCTGTGGAGAAGTATTGTCTTGGACTATCTTGAAAATTCATGTAAAAATTATAGCTCACAAAGTTGGACCATTAGCACCTTTCATGCTGTCGTCTCTTTCCTTAGTCCTCCCGTGCCAGGAAACATGATCCCAAGCTCTTGAGGCAGTCACTAGGTGGTAAATGAGAGAAATCCTTAGTAGCGGAGTTACTGGTTATCTCTGCCTGTAAAAAGCTCTCTTCAGACTCTACCCAAGTCTTGGCTGTGCTCTTGCTGTGTCTTTGATGTAAGGACACCTTCCCTGAAAGATTGTATCTCTGCAGTTTCTGTGTTTATATACTGTGAAATATTGTAGATTCACTCATTGTAACTTTACCTGAGGAAGGGGTGACAGCTCCGAAAGCTTGTAATTTAAATAAATCTGTTGGACTATAACCTGGTGTTGTGCGACTTCTCATTTTTGTCCACCCCAGTCCAACGCCGGCATCTCCGCATCAAGTAGAATCCAACACAGATAAATCCATACCCCATGTAGAAGTACACATTGGGTTAAGCCAAATTCTACACGAATAACTGGAATACATCCTTATATATCAGCGCTGTACCAATACACGCTAATACAAAGTTCCTCTGTATACTTTTCTACCCCAGGCATTAAGCCATTTAAAATAATCAGGTTAACACGTGTGGTGACAGCACCAGTTGGAAATTAGAAGTGTATCATTTATTTTGTGATACGAATAATTACTTAATTACTTTGCATAGTTACTGTTACTTGGAATCAGTCTTTTCATTTTTTAAATGTACATTGTGTTTCTTTTTCAATTATTCATGTCAGCTTTCAAGTTTGCTCCTCTATAATTTGTCTTTGTGCACTGCTCTTTTCTCTTGTTTATTGTTTTCTTTGCTTTGCATATTACTTTACTCTCTCTGCATTGAACTGATTATGTAGACTCAACGTAAGGAAAGCAGAAGAAAGGAAAAAGAATAAGCTGAGTTGGGAGGGGAAGAAAGGAAATAACCCCAAGACCAAACCAAGTTCCTCTTCCACATGACAGAGGTCGCAAAGGAGAATTCTTCTACTTTGCCTCAAAGGACTTGATAAATGTTCTGTTGGGTATTCAAACCAGCTTTTAATGACATGGAAATTAATAAATTACTCTCTGGCAATTATCAAGTAATGAATATTAAACACCTTTGGCCCATTTTTTATAAGAAAACTTTAGTAGAAATTGCATGAAATCATGAAAACAATTGTATTTTGTTCCTTATGCCTCTGTGAGGCACCTTGGGACATTTTACTACGTTAAATGTGTTACTTAAATGTTGAAATTATTCTCAAACCCCATTATTACTAGCAGAGCCTTGTCAATTCTGTGGCCCACCTCAGTATAACTATTCACAGGTCAGGCATAAGACAAATTTCTGTGCCAAACCCTGGTTGACCACAGATTATTTTTGTCAATCAGAGTTATGTTCAACTACCATCAAAGCTACAAGAAAATCATAGTCTCATCATTACCAAAGAAACATGGTTTCAGTATGTATTTTGCTGTTGGATCATTAGCACCATTCATGTTGTCTTCTCTTTCTTTAATCCTCCCTTGCCAGGAAACATGATCCCAACTCTTGAGGCAGTCATGAAAGATATCCTTGGTGGCGGAGTCACTGCCACAGTACCGAAACGGCTCTTATCAAAGTCACAAATGACACCCTATGTGACTGTGGCAAAGGTAAACTATCCCTACTCGTCATTCTCGACCTGTCTGCAGCCTTTGACACGGTTGACCACACCATCCTCCTCAAATGCCTCTCCACTGTCATCCGGCTGGGTGGGATTGCACTCGCCTGGTAACGATACAAAGCTAGGTGGGAAAGTAAGCTGTGAGGAGGACACAAAGAGCCTGCAAAGGGATATCGACAGGTTAAGTGAGTGGGCAATAAGGTGGCAGATGGAGTATAATGTGGAGAAATGTGAGGTTATTCACTTTGGTAGGAAGAACAGAAAAGCTAAATATTTTTAAAATGGTGAAAAAATATTAAATGTTGGTGTTCAGAGAGATTTAGGTGTCCTCGTACAGGAAATACAGAAAGTTAGCATGCAGGTAGTAGGGAATAAGGGGTCGGCCATTTAAGACTGAGATGAGGAGGAATTTCTTCACTCAGAGGGTTGTGAATCTTTGGAATTCTCTGCCCCAAAGTGATGCTCAGTCATTGAGTATATTCAAGGCTGAGATAGATAGATTTTTGGACTCTAGGGGAATCAAGGGATATGGGGATCAGGCGGGAAAGTGGAGTTGCGGTCGAAGATCATCCATGATCTTATTGAATGGTGGAGCAGGCTCGAGGGGCCATATGGCCTACTCCTGTTCCTAATTCTTATGTTCTTATGTTATGT
This sequence comes from Squalus acanthias, assembly GCA_030390025.1. Taxonomy (NCBI): domain Eukaryota; kingdom Metazoa; phylum Chordata; class Chondrichthyes; order Squaliformes; family Squalidae; genus Squalus; species Squalus acanthias. Next base: position 159,030,514 of record CM059425.1, on the reverse strand, counting down.
TCCATTCTTATCTATCTAATCATAGCCAGAGAATCACCTGCAATGGCTTCTCTTCCTGCTTCTGCACCGTTACCTCTGGTGTCCCCCAAGAATCTATCCTTGGCCCCCTCCTATTTCTCATCTACATGCTACCCCTTGGCGACATCATCCAAAAACACAGCGTCAGTTTCCACAAGTACGCTGACGACACCAAGCCCTACCTCACCACCACTTCTCTCAACCTCTCCACTGTATCTAAATTGTCAGACTGCTTGTCCGACATCCAGTTCTGGATGAGCAGAAATTTCCTCCAACTAAATATCAGGAGGACTGAAAACATTGTCTTCGGTCCCCGCCACAAACTCTGTTCCCTAGCCACCGACTCCACCCCTCTCCCTGGCAACTGTCTGAGGCTGAACCAGACTGTTTGCAACCTTTGTGTCATATTTGATCCTGAGTTGAGCTTCTGACCGCATATCCGCGACATCACTAAGACCAACTATTTCCAACTCCGGAACATCGTCCGACTCCGTCCCTGTCTCAGTTCATCCGCTGCTGAAACCCTTATCCATGCCTTTGTTATCTCTAGACTTGACTATTCCAACCCACTTCTGGCCGGCCTCCCACATTCTACCCTCCGTAATCTTGAGGACATCTAAAACTCTGCTGCCCATGTCCTAGCTTGCACCAAGTCCCATTCACCCATCACCCCTGTGCTCACTGACCTACATTGGCTCCCAGTTAAGCAACACCTCGATTTTAAAATTCTCATCCTTGTTTTCAAATTCCTCCATGGCCTCGCCCCTCTCTATCTCTGTAATTTCCTCCAGCCCCACAACCCTTTGAGATATCTGCACTCCTCTAATTCTGGCCACTTGAGCATTCTCGATTTCAATCGCTCCACCATTGGTGGCCATGCCTTCAGCTGCTAAGACCCTAAGTTCTAGAATTCCCTCCCTAAACCTCTCCACCTCTCTACCTCTCATTCCTCCTTTAAGACGCTCCTTAAAACCTACCTCTTTGGCCAAGCTTTTGATCATCTGCCCTAATATCTCTTTATGTGGCTCGGTGTCAAATTTTGTTTTATAACGCTCCTGTGAAGCACCTTGGGACGTTTTACTACATTAAAGGCGCTATATAATTACACGTTGTTGTTGTTGTATCTGTACAATGTTAACCTCCAGTGCCATATACCGAAGTTTAGCAGTACTATTTAGTACTTATTGTCATAGAATGAACACTTTGACTATAGTGGATGTAAGTTAAGGTTTATTCAGGCAACTGTTAGCAGAGCTAGGCACAGATCTCTACTTTCTTCTAACCAAAAACTAAGTACAGATAAATTGTAGGCAAACATTTTTCATGGCTTAAATATTTAAAACTGTAAAAGCTTATTTATCTGTTTGACCTGTTCTTTTTATTATGTTCAGTTAGTGACATTTATCACCAGTGAAATTAAATCCATATAGACAGGTACCAGTTAATATACATTTTTTAACTATCACAATATATATGTTTTACTGTATACTGATGGCAGTCAAGGTCTAAGGAGACAAAATTCATCAACAACAGCGGGTATAGCAACTGATCTTGCAACTAAAAACAAGGGGTGATTTCCAGATTGCCGCCCAGCTGTAAAACTGCTGTTGTGGATCGGCTGTCCATTTGTAGAAACCGCCTGGTTTTCATTTCAATTGAAATCCCTCCTCCTCACCGGACTCATCAGCATCCTAACTGGCACAGGTGCATGCCCATGTCGTCCGAATACCCCTCACTGTAGGATTTGGGGCAAGGTAAGGAGCACAGCCATGGGGTGTGCAAAAGTTCTATCCTGTCCCAGATCCACCCCTAAAAGGCCTCCTCCGGAATTTCGGCCCTGACATTTCCATGAACAAAATACCGTGCCACCATTCTTCAAATAGGCTGTTTATTCCATGAATTCAGTCCACCTAAAAACCTCCCAAATGACGTCATAAATGTTTTTGTTCTTAGTATGTTTTTGAAATGCATTTTAAATGTGCTGTGAATTTTATATTGGCCAATTTCATGAAATCAGAGTTTATTTACAATCCAAGTGAAATGCTATAATTGCAAGGCTTAGGCTGTTTTTTTTTGCAATATGCATGCAGTAAATGGTTCAACCTAACAAGAAAGTATTTGCATTTATATAGTGCCCTTTGCAAACTCAAGATGTCCCATAGCTTCACAGTCTTTTGAAGTGTAGTTACTGTTGTAATGCAGGGAGACAAAACACCCAACACTCAATTTGTGCTCAACAAGATCCCACAAATAGCAATGAGATAAATGAGTAGATAATCTACTTTATTAGTGTTGATTGAGGGATACATGTTGGCAGGACAGCTTTCCTGCTCTTCTCAAATAGTGCCAGGGGATGTTTAATGTCCACCTGAGAGGATAGACAAGGCCTTGGTTTAAAGTCTCATCCGAAAGGCAGCACCTCTGACAGTGCAGAACTGCACTTAAGTGTTAGCCTAGATTATATGTGTATGTCTCTGGAGTGGAGATTGAACCTATGACGAATGTTCTCGCTAAGGTGCACACGCGTACGGCCGCGCAGTAATCTGAAAGGTCCCACTCAGGCCGCTCACTGGCTTTTACATTGTAAATACCGCGCATGCGCAGAAATTCAAAGGGACCAAGCATTAAAGAAAACAGGCCGCGCAGAACAAAGTGCAGCTTACAGGGAACGTTGCCTATGACCTCTGGCTCAGAGGCAAAAGTGATACGGCTGAGCCCAGGATGACACCTGGAAATTGCACAAAGAAACTGAAATAAATAAAATGTACATCTTTTGCCAAGCACTCTAAGCCACCACAGATTGCCCAAGAAATAAGTCAACCTTAATTTGACTTTTAAATATGTGTGGCACCAAGTGCTAATGGCCGACATGTCTGGCATCATATCTATCTTTTTGAGAACAGGATTCCAGTTATTCTGAATGTGTGAGGTGCTTAGGAAGCATAGGAAGACCACCAGGTAGAGATAAAACCTGATTCTATGATTGGATGTCTGCCATTAATGTTATCACCAGAGGGAGAAGAAGCTCACCTGTCAGATCGGTAGTACAGCCAGCCAGATCCTTATTGAAAATTCTGTCATCTTCTCCAAGCACAAGCAATAGTTCCCAACCATATGCAAAATTGAAATCCTGGCAGTAACCCATTTTTAACATTACAGCCAGACTGAATTGAAAATTACTACTAATGGTAGTACCTTTCAAAAATAACTTCCCTGCTGCTTGTTCCCCTCCTCATTCTTCTTCACACTCTGAAGTCAACAAAGGTCAGTATCATATTATTGAAAACCAAACAATAAACAAATTAATATTGCAAGATTAACTGAAAATATTTGTATAACAGGCTAACATATACAAGTGTGTATTCTTTGGTATTGTCAAAATCATCTGTTCACATATGTTCAAGTTTAGTTTATTTAGAAATATTAGCTTCCCTTGGTGCACAGCCTAGTTGTGACACCAATGTACTATATTACAAATGGAAGGCGTTTTTCATCCTTCATAGCACTAAGATGCCAACCTCAGCCATGCTGAGGAAAAATCAGAGGGAGAAGGTATTCCTGGATTGTCATCTTATGTTTCCTAGCAACTAACTCAAAGCCATATTGCTGGAGACTCAGGAACAGTTTATCTATCTGGCCTTTTGACTGTAGGTGGTGCATGACCTGGAGGACACTAGAGGGACAAGCAGGAAATACAGGGATTTGATATACTCACACACAAAAGTATAGTCTTTCAGATCCAAAACAATTGCTTTCAATACTTGCACATGATTTGTCAGATTATATTCTCTGGTATTTTTCCAAGGAGTGCAGTTTACTCTTTAGAAGATTTCTCCTGCAAAACCATATTTGATAAAAAAACAATTCCATTTGATATTTATAATAAGAAAACATTTCTCGATTATTTAAAAAATTCTAGGAGAAGTACATTTGCACAATCTTGACCCTAGTATTTACAATGCTGAAAATAGAGGTATGGCCTGAAAAATAAGAAAATTAAGTGTATTATTGTACACTTTTAGTAGCAGAAAAGATTTCCACAGGGATTAATCGGTGAAAATGTTGCTTTTTATGAAAGCGTACATTTAAAAGGGGTGTGCACTCAACAGATGCTCAGAACAACTATGTGTAGCAGTCTAGACAATAATAATTAAAGCAGTCAAAGTGTGTACTACTGTGTATTACATTTCAAATGGTGCAGCCCAATGGAACAATTCAGCTTTAAAATATCACAGTGACCTTACAAATAAAGATGCTGGTGGTCATCATCACATGCACCAAGAAAAGGAGTTGAATTAGATTTTTATTCAGTATTTCCTTTCTTGAACAGTGATTTATTGATGTTATTGTTTTAATTTATGTGTGATATGCATCAGAACAAAACATCCCACTCTCACCTGTTACTACTATTGAATGGCTGGATCCACACACACACAATTTGACTCTCCCCAATGTCTCAGGCACAAATGTTGTTACGATGCCTTCTTTAGCGTAGATATCATGTGTGGTTTCATGTCCATTCTGCCAAACCTCCCCAGAGCCCCAAACAAACAGCAGCTCTTCAGCTGATCCTGCCATATTGTGCTGCAAAAGGAAACAATTAGAATATTATAAATCCTCCTTGTTATCATCCAAATAGAGTAGCAGTGTTCTGTGCAGGAGCAAACCACGATTTGTGGAGCCAAGACAAAAAGACTCACTTACAATACGATTACAATTTTGTGTGGAGTTAATTAACCTCAATAAGTGAGGTATTGTACAACTTCCTCTCACTTCAATCCTATGATTGAAAGGACATTGCCTGGCTGCCATGATCATGTTGGCTGTGTGCTGAAACAGACACACCTCCTGAGAACTCCAATTTGCTCCCAGCTAAGGTGCCAATTACGTACTCTCTTACGCAGGCAAGATACATACCTTGATGTGGACATAGTGTGGCATTGAGCCACAATCGAGCCGTGGCTCAGTGGGAAGCACTCTTCCCCGCTGCGTCAGAAGGTTGTGGGTTCAAGTCTCACTCCAGAGACTTGAGCATAACAATCTAGGCTGACACTCCAGGGCAGTACTGAGGGAGTGCACCAACCTCGGAGGCGCCATATTTCAGATGAGACGTTAAACGAAGTGACGTTAAGCTAGAACTTCTCTGTCATTCAGATTATTTCCTAACAAAGCCTCAAAAGCTGAAACTCCTACTTCTTTTACACCCATCCACATGGGTTATTCTAACCATACTTTGGACAGGGCAACTTGTACTTCCTGCACTAAGCCATGAACACAGGCAGTCCTGCCCTTTATATATTGATCCTTAAGCGCCAGATGCACTTGCACTAGTGTGAGATTATATCTCACAACTCTTCTGTTAGCCACTTATTCACCATGAATGGGCATAAGAACTGTACTAAATTCCATATACAGTCTTATTCACTTGTCTCGCCCTCATTAATGTTGACATCCCACTTATATCAACAAAAAGGTGAACTCCCAGTCCCTTCTCTGTACATTAATACCAAATACTTACCATGTATGTCAACATTGACATGAACTCTGGAATGCTTAATTTGACAATTTATATTGGCCCAGAATTTGCAGCTAGCGGCGAAGTGATGGCGCTCGCCACTGACCTCGAAGAAAGCTGGCCACAAAGATTTAGCGATATCTGTGGCAGGGATTTCATCTTTCCCTACATTAATTTCATTCTGGTACAATGTATAGGGGTTCTCCAGCATCCAGCAACAGTGATGTCATCAAGCAGGCTAAGCAGCCAATCACATGGAAGAATTTTCACAGACAGCAAACCAGGAAGTAAAAAGCACTGATGATCCTTCACTTTTTAATTATTTTACAGAGAGCAAAATAAAGATTTGGACATACACATGGGATTAAGGTAAAAGCCGCAATATCATAACAAACTTTAAAAAAACTTATTATTTTAAAAATCTATGGGAATTAGCATCATAATGGAGAAATTTGACATTCCACAAATATAAAATTAGTTTTTCAGGGCCAGCGAGGTTGTTCAGCAGTAATTATGACAGTACGCTGTGAAAAACCCAGTTACACCTCATTAACTTTATCGAGGGGTTGTTACAGCAAGATTAGAGCATAAAAAGTAGAAGTTCATGTCAATTCAAGTGATTTGTAAGATTTCCATCTACGAGGACTTCAGCAGCGCACCCTGTGGAAGAGCAGGGTATCACTGACAGTAACTTCTGGATTTCTGCATTTAAATGCGCATGTGCGGATGCCAGAAGTTGCTATCAGTTTCACAGAGTAATGACAGCGAACACTGACAGTTTTGCTGTCATTACAATTGCAAATTCCGGGCCATTAAGTCCCTAATTATTAAAGGCCTTCTTTTATTACCACTTATGTCAACAGGCCCTTATCTTCACATGTGACATGGGACTACAATTTGGACTATTTCTCCACGATGTCCAAAATGGACCAGACAGCATTATTTTTAACGTGCATGCCAGACAAAACTTACTGCGTCAAGAGACAACCATAATCTGACAGTAAACAACATGAACACCACTGTGGAGGTAATTTTAATCCTCAAAAATGGGTAGGTTTGGGTCGGGTGGGAAGTTAATACTTAAATAAATCTCAAACCCGAACCCAACACGCCTCGAACCTGCCCACTTTCAGTTTTAACGGAGGTGGGATGGGGGTGGGGGGGGCTGTCCCAACAAGCAAACCTATTCACAAACCCCGTGATTGGCCGACCCTCCCCCTACATCTCCCCCATGAACTCCCCCCTGACCTAGCCAATCTACCCCTGACCTCCATGATCTAACCCGACCTCCACAATTTACCCTCAACCTCACCCACTGCGATCTCTCCCCCGCAAGATCTCCGCCCCTCCCCCATAATCTCTCCCTCCCTCCTCTCCACTCCCCAGCTGCGGCCTTCTGTGCAGGTTTCCCACCTAACAGGCAGCATGGCGTCTGGGAGACCCGTACTTCCAGATATCCCATCTGGAAATCCTCCCCCTGCCCCGTGCTCTCCATAGCTCCGGGTAAATATTGGGGCCATTAGCCTTGGAGGAGGTGCAGCACAGAATGATACTGGAGCTAAAAGGGTTAAATTATGAGCATAGGTTGCATAAACTTGGCTTGTATTTCCTTGAGTATGGAAGATTGAGAGGTGATCTGATCAAGGTGTTTAACATGTCAAAAGGATTTGATAAGGTAGAGAGAAACTATTTCTCTGGTGGGGGAACCCGGAACAAGAGAAAATAATCTTAAAATTAGAGCTTGGCGTTCATTAATGAAATCAGCAACTTTTTACACAAAGGGTAGCAGAAATATGGAGCTCTCTCCCCAAAAGACTGAATGCTATGACAATTGGAGCTTTCAAGACTGAGTTAGATAGATTTTTATTAGCTAAGGGTATCAAGGGATATGGAGCAAAGGCGGGTAAATGGAGCTGAGGTGCAGATCAGCCATGATCTAATTGAATGGCAGAGCATGCTCGAGGGGCTAAATGGCCTACTCCTGTTCCTAATGTTCCTATGTTTCTAGAGGCAAAATCATTGGGTTTTTAAAATTTAAAAATCCAAAGGATTAACCAGTTTAAATTATATGCAAGAAGTTAAAGGAAAGGTTTCTCATGATTCAAAAAGAATCTGTTACTGCATTCACATCCATCTATTAAGACTGCTTCCTCCTATTTTACATTCATTCATTTCAGTAATGAAACTGATGAGCTGGGGAAGCTACATAATTCTTGATACAAAACGACATTGAAAGCAGTTTATACATCACCTGTTAGAGAATTATTTGAGAGGGAGAATAAGAAGACAAAAAATGAAAAGCGGATACATTTTGATATTTCACTATACTTGCAGGCAGCATCTTCAGAAGTGATAAACCCTACTGATGTAAGCTGTTAAATAGCTCAGATGTAGAGTGCTGAAACAACAACAGCCACAATTGGTTAGAAGTCCAAAGAAAGGCACATGCACATACTGTCATTTATAATTCAAGTTGCATCATCCAACAACAAAGATCCAAGTTATTAAAGCCCTCATAGATTATGCCATCACCATCGGTGACACACCTCTACTCAACAGGCCAAATGGCATCCTTCTGTGCTGTAAGCATTCTATGATTCTATGGGGGAGAAATTCATTACAGCTCAGGAATGGGCGGTAACTTTTGAAAAGTTTGAGAATTAGCGCCTGGCTAATTGGAGATTGGGGCGCTAAATCAAGCGCTAATGGCTTAGCTCAATGGCATTAAACTCAAAGCGCTGACCAATATCAGGTGCAGTCTGATCACAAGTCATCATTGCCACAGGCTCTTTCCAGTTCTTAAAGGGGAGGTTCATTGATGCTGCAGAACCTCATTCTCATCATTGCTGGCTATGCAGCCGTCTCAGCCAGCAGCAGCAGGTCAAGGAGAAGGAGCCGGACGACTCAAGCAGCTGTAATGATGGCAGATCCACGCCCCAGGAAGAGAGCCTGCAGATTCTGCGACCATGCATTGGAGGCGTTGGTGTTCCCAGTGGAAAGACGGAGATCGGTGCTCTACCCAGCAAGTGGCAGGAGGCCCTCGCCACAAGTCTTCCATAACATGTGGAGGGAGGCAGCCCAGCATGTCTCGGGCAGTGCTGTGGTCCCCAGGACCCACACACAGTACAGAAAGAAATTTAACAACCTCACTTAGGTGGTCAGGGTGAGTCAATGCTTCAACAAATGCTACATTCCACTATCTGAACCACAGTCTACACACACTGCCCAAAGCACCACTCCCCCAGCACTCACCCACCAACAATCTCTTCCGACTATCACTCACACCTTGCACACAATCACAGCTATTCAACTATGGCAGGCACATCATCCAGACACATTGCTCCACACTCACTCACAAACACACTTTCTCTTGCAGGCCAAGGTGGCTCACAACAGGAGGGAGCAGGAGTGCACAGGCAGGGGACAAGCCGACACCCAACCACTGTCTGAGCTAGAGACTCGAATGCTGCAGATTATTGGGGACAACAATGGTATGTTCATCCCTACTCCTTCTTTTCACATCACACTTCCCCCTCACCCCACAAGCATTTTGCACTTTCCAGCTAATCATGCTGTATGCATGCATTTCTCCCTTCCTGCCCCCTCCCCTCACCTTAACCCAAATCTTGTGCCTTTATGCTTTCAGATAATGAGCAAGCACCTGAGCAGCCTGTCCCTGAGGGCACCATAGAGAGCGAGGCGGGAGAATAGGAGGAGGAAGAAGACACCGTGTCACTGCATGTCTCACCCGCAGGCACCAGCTCAGATACTGGCACTATGCATTCTTCAGAGCCTAGTATAGTAGCGAGATCTGCACAGGGTGATGCACCAGGAACGAGCAGGCTGCAGCAAGGCCGGGGTAAAGGGTAGGTCGGGGGCCAACTCCCCGGAGGGCGACTTCGTGTGCAGGTTCTACTGCATAGGACTCAGATAAGGACCTCGATGGGGAGACCTTTAGAAGAAGGGTGATGGGCATGCACACGGAGATGATAGGTGCAATGGCAAGGGTGCCCGAGAGCCTCTTGGTAAGGAGCTGGAGGAGTCCGCTTCCAACATTGCACAGAGCTGTCCGCACACCATGGAGCCCATCATTTCCAGTCAGCAAAGGATGATAGACTCCCAGAGAGATGTGGCAACCCAGACCTGATGCCGCATGTGATGGGTGATCTGGCAGCTTCCATTGCAGCAGGCGGAAGTAACACAACGTCTTAATGCTGTAATGCAGTCTATGCTTTTTTGGCATTCAATCTCAGACTGCTCTCATGCTTGATGCAACGCAAGCTCTGACTGCTGCCATCGTGGTTGGTCTACCACTGTCGACCGGGGCTTTCACGGTGCCACAGCAGGCCAGCAATCTGTTCTCCAGCAGATTGCGAGTGATGCTAAGGTGCTGCCCTGGGGGAGTGCCAGTGGGACAGTGGAACAGGAACCTGCTGTCCTCTCTCAGGATGACAGCATTCTTGCTCCCACCACTGTCACTCCGCCATTGTCCTTGTCGCTGCCTGTCATCCAGCCAGCCCAGACTGCTGCCGCCCATGCTGAGGTGGTGCAGTCTACAGCCGGGCCTTCCATGTCCAGAGCTGGTCAAGGGCAGCCTGCAAGGCCATCTGAAGTCTTCCGCACGGACACTCAGCAGCCTTTCACCAGCTGTGCTGCAGCCACTGGGCCAACACTTCGTAGGAGCACTAGAGTAGGCAAAGGCACAGTAATGAGAGGCACTAAGGGATTGCACAAGGGTGAATAGGTAATATTGTTGTTTTAATTATGTGTTCACTGATTATTGGTAAATTTATTAATTCAGTTTGGATTATTTTGCAGTGTCATTCATTTCAGCTTTGCACTGTGATATGGCCTGAGATAGGGATGGAACGATGGGGATCTGAGGTTTAATTTATTGGAACCGCAGTCTGATGAGGTGGTCACGGACCACCCTTCTGGAAGGCCGAGTGAGTGGCTGTCTCCTCCCTCGCTCCTGTTCCTCCTCCTCCTCCTCCTCATCTTCCTCTTCCTCCTTGTACTCATCCTCCTCCTCCTGGTGGCAAGGGCTCGGCCCTCATGACGGCCAAGTTGTGGAGCATGCAGCAGACCACAACAAAATGGGACAGCCACTCAGTTGAGTACTGGAGGGCTCCTCCCAAGCGGTCAAGGCAGTGGAACCATTGCTTGAGCACCCCGATGGTCTGCTTGATGATGTTCCTGGTGGCAGCATGGCTCTCATTGTATGAGTGCTGGGCAGAAGTGTTGGGGTTGCAGAGGAAAGTCATGAGCCAGGTGGAGAGCAGATAAACCTTGTCTCCAACCAGCCAGCCGCTGACGTGGTGGCTGGAAGAGTGCTGGCACACCGGTCTGGCGCAGGATGAAGGCATCATGGCTGCTGCCAGGATAGCGGACATTCACATTGAGGATTCGCTGTCTGTGGTCACACACCAACTGCACATTATTGAGTGGTAGGCTTTGCGGTTACGAAAGATCTCAGGATTGTTATGTGGTGCCCACAAAGCCACGTGGGTGCAGTCAATGGTGCCCTGCTCTATAGGGAAGCCCGCTATCCTGGCAAAGCCACATGCACATTCGTCCTGCTTCTCTCTGGTGATGGGGAAGGAAATGTAATCCCTTCTCCTACTGTAGAGAGCCTCTGTGACCTCCCGGATGCAGTGATGGATGGTGAACTGTAAGATGTTACCTATATCTCCTGTTGCAGACTGGAAGGATCTGCTGGCGAAGAAATTGAGGGCAACGATGACCTTGACTGCCATTGAGAGAGCCGTGGTTGCCCTGATCTGAGGTTCGATGTCTAGTTGCAGGAGGTGGCAGAGTTCTTTGACCTCCTCCTTGGTGAAGCGGAGCCTTCTAATAAACTGCTCATCGCTTAATTGAAGGTGGGAGAAGTACTCTCAGAATACACTCGGAGGGTAAGGTTTCCTGTTGAGAGCCCTCATGGCCCTTCTCTTTCCACTGGCCACATGTTCCAATCTTTCTCACTGCCTGCGCTCCCTCTGCCATAGATCCTGGAGGGTGAGGTCAACTGCCAGTACAGCCCCCCATTAATGTAACCAAGTGTAACACTTTGATATGTTGTGAGAATAAATGTAACTAATTGTTAGTAGCCACAACACTCCTGATACTAAACAACCTTTAAATGACTGAATTAAACTGGTGCACAATGTCAAACTGACAAGGAAGCAGTGAAGCAGCACTAACTTGACAGCTGCGACTCATTACTCATGATCCCTTTAAGTAGCACCCCTGGAGCCGGCATCCGCCTGCTTGATTCCTCCTCTCCCTGTCACTGTCGAGGCGAGGTGTTAAGGTCCCCGGCGGTAACTCGTAGCGGCGGCGCTACGGGGGGGGGGGGCGGATCTGCCGTACGCCTGCTGGATTCGCCTCACTGTAGGCGCTAACCAACTGAATTTTTCCCCTATGATTCTATGCAGTGTTGCACCATGTGAGTGGAAGTTAACTCTCCAACCAATATCTAACGGTTTTCGTACATCAGGTCATCAGTAGAGGATGTCATGGATGAAAAGAATCCTGCACTATTTGAAAAAGAGGACAGCCCTAAGGCCACCATGGTCATCCCTTACATCCTCAGGGCATCGAACACCACTGCAAGGGTTCTTATAGGAAATGAGGGCAAAATATTTATTTTCAGTATTTCACAAACTGCATAGTATCTTGAGCAAACCAAAGGTTCCCTACATAGTAATAGTTAACCATAGCATCTATCCCATCAATCACAAGTGTGACAAAATCTACGTTTAAGATTAAACATTGAGGGATGGAAATTCCTCTCGGGCAATGGCGCAAAACAGGCGGTGTCGGATTGGCCGCCCGTTATACGCAACGCCTGATATTCAGTTCCATTGACTGCGCCACCGCCCGAGACGAATTTCTCAGCCTAAATCTGTCTAGGTGGACGTAAAAGATCCCATGGCATTTTTTGAAAAAGAGCAGCAACTTTTCCCAGTGTCCATTTATCCCCCAACCAAAAAACACCACAACAATCAGATTAACTGGTCATTTATTGCATTGCTTTTTCTGGGATCTTGCTGTGTGAAAATTGGTTGCCATTTTTGCCTAAAAAACAACAGTAACTACTGACTCTATCACTGAAGTCCAAAAGCATCGGCTTGATACAGAGGAGCTGATACCTGAAACATTGAAAGGTTGTTTGTGGGACCAATTTAAAAGAGAGCAACTGTACTTATAGGGTGCAATAAGACCCTTGAAAGCTTTGAGCACAGTCTCCAACTAAATGTAATTCTTCTCATCATTTATTCTGAACTGTAAAAAGTGGCCATAATGGACGGGTAACTGTTCTATAAAGGTGCCCTCACAGGTTATACAGTTTTAACAGCTCACCCCAGTAGTTTTTAATATTTCTGAAGATGTTGCCTGTCTTTTTATCATTTTTGTTCTTTATCTTTTCACATTTTTGTCATTTTATTTACCCTGCTTAATAATTCTGTAACCGATGGTATACATCCAGCTTTTGATGGTTCTTTGAACAATATTGTCTTCATGGGGAAACCTACAAAAATGAAATTGCTTAACTGTATAGCTGACGTGTAATTCATAACAGGAAAATTCTCTAAATTAGCCCTTTTATTTACAAGTCAGAACTTGCTTCCAAATGCCCCTCTAACTCTACCTGCCTGTGTGATTTCATGCTGTTCTGCTTGACTGCCACAATGATACAGTTACATTGTTCGGAGCTTCAGATTCACTGTTAATATTTAAACTCAGAGGAATGCAGACCAGTATTTTTTATCTTTGTTTTCTTAAATTCATCCTTACTGAGAGGCACTACAATATACACATCCTATTATTACATAAATATAGCCACTTCCTGTACATTAAAAATAAATTCCAGCTGAATACCGAGTTTTAATATCACAGCCACATCCGCTGTATCTGCAGCATCACCTGGCCCAATTGTCGACCTGCATAGCTGGGGCACTAAATAATAATAATCGAGGGTGGATGCCCCAGTGGCAGACTGCATTAGCAGCCTCCTGAAAAGCCTCCAAAGTGTTTTTATTTATCGTTTATTAAACTGCCCTATGGCACTTCTCTGCCCACACAGCCCACGGAATCGCACATTATAAAAGATTGACAAAACAGCAATGTAAACGTCTCACTCTTTGCCGTATATTTTAATATCTTGAAAATGAAAATAAAATTTAACAGGGTTTTGCAGGAGCATGTTCTCAGAATGCAGACTTCACGGGGTTGATTTTAACCCTAATCTCCTGGCAGAAACCTGACAGGTGGCTAGTTAAAAACGAGTGGGTTATTTACCCGTTCAGAACTCAATCCTTTCCAGAGCTTAACCTGTAGGATTCTGCAGGCGAATAAGGTACCCGCCCAAAGTAGGCCAGAGGCCACCAATTTATGCAAATGAGGTTCTTAATGTGTCAATAGGACATCGATGGCACTTTAACTGGGGCCTGAGTGGAGAAGCCACCATGACTTTCTCACCATGCAGGTCGGCAGCTTGTGGGAAGGATAAAGAGGCCCTCCAGGGAAGTCAAAAAATTCCCTTCCCGGGGCCAGGGGAAGCCGGACTTTCCCCCTTCCCTTCCATGCGACGTTCACAAAGCCCCCTGCCCGCCATTTACCTACAAGCCGGCAGGCAGCCAAGTGGTCACCTAATCTTCCCCTGCTGGCGGCTGCTCTGCACCCTCTTCTGGAAGTGGACCGGCAGCATTTAAATCGAGGCCTGGCAGTTAATATTGCCACCTGTGGTGAATGGGAAATTAACTCGTCAGAGGGTTTTCCCACCGGAAACCTGCTCCGAATTAAAATCCAGCCTGGAAACTGGCTTACAATCCCTGACTCCATTACGCACTCAACAATCTGGCTTTAAGTACTTGCACCTGCCACACACACTGTAGGAATGAATATACCAGATTCAGTCGAATGATTTTGTCAGTCTGAGTCACCCTGACCTGGTAGAATTAGATCTTGTAAAGAAAACCTGCCATTATTTAATATTCTAAAAAAGTCTTTGCTACTAATCTTAGCAAAACAGATCATAACATAAACTTTAGATACCCCATACAAACACCGGTAACAATATAACACATGTAAGATTACAACCAAATATATAATTCTAATACTGAATTAAAACTAGCTGTGTGGTAAAGCTGAATGCACGAATTTAACAGTGTTGCATTCAGTAGTGCAATTGGATGAATTCGTAGCAATGATAATCTAGGAAGTTTGGAAGTAGGAAAAGATTTGAGAAAAGTAATGATAGAGACACTAAGGGGTAGAAAGTGGTATGCGTTGTGTCCATTTTTCAGTCGTAGAACAGGCGCAAAACATACCAGTTTAGCAGTGCCCAGCAGTATAACTGCGTAGAAATGACACAACTACCTCAAAGAAAGTACTTGTCGAATTTTCAAATGTACAAATCATATTAATACAAACAGTTCCCTACTATGTACAGTAAAAAGATTAGCGTTATTAAATATTTATGCACTAGTTGTATTTTTTTAACATTGACCTTTCTAATTAAAGAACGACCCCTGAGGATGTAAAAAAGCTGTGCAATCAGATTTAAACCTGATAATTTCACACAGGTGATGAAAACTTGTACCTGAGGTCGTTGATCGCTTTAATTCTATGACAGTAACTTTACTGTGTAATTCCCAAGTTGGCTATATTTGAAATTTTGAAAGAGCAAAGCAATACATAACCTATTATAAAACTATTCTAAATCAATAGCTAATTTCTCAGTATTGATTACTATTTAGACATTTAAAATTTACCCTAAAGCAACAATATAACTTTATAGGAATGAGTTCCCAACAGATGCTCATAAGTATTAAAATTATTGACTACTGGCATAAGATCAAAAATGTCAGCCTATCTATTAATCTTTATAAAAAAATCATTTATCCAAGCTCATACTTTATTGCCAACATCTAAACTGAATTTGTTTAATAAAGCTCACCTATCATCTCTGCAGAAATGAATACTGTAAATCTCTCAAGTCATTATTGTTGTAAAGTTTTATTGTTTGAAACAGAAGAACAAAGTTGCTTCAAATGGTAGAGCTCTCCATTAAAGTACATTTATTTTATTCAAAACCACTTGCAGAGCGTGTAGTATCCACTATTTATGGATCGCGCTGGATTAAAAGTAAAAGCAAGACTTGCATTTACATAGCACATTATCACAACTCTGAGCAACATCGCAAAGAGCTTCATACCAATTACTTCTTGAAATGCAGTCACTGTTACGTAGGCAAGCTTGTAATATTCCAAGTACCAAAGGATATATTACCTTTTAAATGCTCATCAATGTCAGGTATGGTAGTATAGTGGTAATGTTACTGGGCTAGTAATCCAGAAGCCTAAACTAATGACTCATGTAGCTCAAATCCCATCCATGGTAGTTGTGAATTTAAATTCAGTGACCATAAAACTACTGGTTTTTTTTTGTAAAAACCCATCTGGTTCACTAATGTCCTTTAGGGAAGGAAATCTGCCATCCTTACCCAGTCTGGCCTATATGTGACTTTAGCAATGCCCTCTGAAATGGCAGCTCTCAAGGGCAATTAGGGACACCCCACATCCTGTGAATGCAGGAGACGGGTTGGGTGACTGTGGGCGACTGGATTTTGGAAAACCCGCCAGCTAAAGGAAGGCGAGGACTGCTGGATCCAGGAGGTAAGTGTTCCTGCCTCGCCAACTAACCCACCCCCACCCCCCACTCCAGCCTATAATCACCCCACTGGTCTTCTCACCCCATCCAGCCCTCGATCACCCCTCCATCCTTCTGACCACAGTGCTGGGACTACTGCTGTTCACAATTTACATTAATGAGTTGGACTTTTCTGTTCCATTCTTTCTTATGGGCAGCGGGACAGTTTGATGTATTTTATCTGTTTTTCATATCACACCAACAATGTTTTTATTTCATATAAAGCTTCATAACTGCATTTTTATGACCTCTTGCATTAGGAACTAAGAGGCAAGGACCATGAAGTAGGCCTTCCTTATTAATTTCTTGGTTTTTGTTTAATATCTTGTACTTGTTAGAAACACCTGCAGTATCTCACTTCTGGACCAAGTCTGAATCAGTTCATATATTGACGCAGAATTTCCTGGAGCAGGGCATCTTGCGGCATTCCCAGTTAGTTAAACTTTTTCCCTCACCCTTCAGCTTGAAAAAATGTTGCACCATAAATTGCTGGAAGGGCGAGCTGATAATGGGGCATCTGGGACCTTGGTGAATGATGGGACCAACAGTCTCTCTCCTTAATCAATGAAATTGAAGGATAGAGAAAGAAACAGAGGAATGTCAGGGAAGGAAATAGAGTGAATTAGAGTCAAATTTGGTACAGAAAGAGAAATAAAGAGAGGGAAAGAAAGATTGGATTAAGATAGAGTGAAAAAAGAGACAGAAAGGAAAAGTAAGAAAAAAATTAAAAATTTTGAAATTTTAAATTTTTTAAAACTCTAAGAACAATTTACTACCTGCAGGAATTAGACTCAACAGTTTCAATTATTCTCTTTTTTGGCTGGAGAGGTTAAGTGGCATTGTAGATACATAAAATGTAATAATTTAAAGGGTCCTTACGCTGTTAAGTACCAGCCCTAACTTTCTGCGGTGAGTTTACTGCATAATTACTGCACAAATGCAGCAATTTCTTGATGGCGAGCTCCCATGTCCACAAGGCTAATGGTAGAGGGCACAAAATACAATCTCATAATGGATAACAGTCATTGGAATCATTTGACTAATAAAGTGAGTTAAGCAACACCTTAGTATAATATTCACCAAGAGAATGAAGACAATAGGTTAGAAATCTGGGGAGGGGAGGAGGATCAGAGGCCAGGGGGGAGGATCAGAAGCCAGGGGGGAGGATCAGAAGCCAGGAAGAGAATCGGAGTCCAGGGGGAGGAGGTTTCGGACGACGGGTGGAGGGAGGATTGGAGACTGGGGGGAAGGATCATTGGAGGCTGGTGGGGCGGGGATCGAAGTCCGAGAAGGATCAGAGGCTGGGGTGGAGGACCGGAAGCCGGTAGGGGGGGAAAGGTTGGAGGCTGCGAATCGGGAGATAGGTGCCCGGGGGTCGAGAGATAGGAGGCTGCTGGTTTCGGGAGATATGGGGGTTGGGAGATAGGAGGCCGGGGTTTTGGGAGACGGGAGGCCGGGGGTTCGGGAAACGAGAGGCCGGGGGTTCGGGGGACAGGAGGGTCAGGAGACGGGAGGCCGGGGGTTCGGGGGACAGGAGGGTCAGGAGACAGGAGGCCGGGGGGTCGGGAGACGGGAGGCCGGGGGTTCGGGGGACAGGAGGGTCAGGAGACGGGAGGCCAGGGGGTCGGGAGACGGGAGGCAGGGGGGTCGGGAGACGGGAGACCGGGGGGTCGGGAGACGGGAGGCCGGGGGTTCGGGGGACAGGAGGGGTCAGGAGACGGGAGGCCGGGGGTTCGGGGGACAGGAGGGTCAGGAGACGGGAGGCCGGGGGGTCGGGAGACGGGAGGCCGGGGGGACGGGAGACGGGAGGCCGGGGGTTCGGGGGACAGGAGGGTCAGGAGACGGGAGGCCGGGGGGTCGGGAGACGGGAGGCCGGGGGATCGGGAGACGGGAGGCCGGGGGTTCGGGAGACGGGAGGCCGGGGATTCAGGAGACGGGTGGCCGGGGTTTCGGGAGACAGGAAGCCGGGGGTTCGGGAGACGGGAGGCCGGGGATTCAGGAGACGGGAGGCCGGGGGGTCGGGAGACGGGAGGCCGGGGGGTCGGGAGACGGGAGGCTGGGGGGTCGGGAGACGGGAGGCCGGGGGGTCGGGAGACGGGAGGCTGGGGGGTCGGGAGACGGGAGGCCGGGGGGTCGGGAGACGGGAGGCCGGAGGGTCGGGAGACGGGAGGGCGGAGGGTCGGGAGACGGGAGGCCGGAGGGTCGGGAGACGGGAGGCCCTGGGGTCGGGAGACGGGAGGCCCTGGGGTCGGGAGACGGGAGGCCAGAGGGTCGGGAGACAGGAGGCCCTGGGGTCGGGAGACGGGAGGCCAGAGGGTCGGGAGACGGGAGGCTGGGGGGTCGGGAGACGGGAGGCCGGGGGGGTCTGGAGACGGGAGGCCGGGGGGTCGGGAGACGGGAGGCTGGGGGGTCGGGAGACGGGAGGCCGGGGGGTCGGGAGACGGGAGGCCGGAGGGTCGGGAGACGGGAGGGCGGAGGGTCGGGAGACGGGAGGCCGGAGGGTCGGGAGACGGGAGGCCCTGGGGTCGGGAGACGGGAGGCCCTGGGGTCGGGAGACGGGAGGCCAGAGGGTCGGGAGACAGGAGGCCCTGGGGTCGGGAGACGGGAGGCCAGAGGGTCGGGAGACGGGAGGCTGGGGGGTCGGGAGACGGGAGGCCGGGGGGGTCTGGAGACGGGAGGCTGGGGGGTCGGGAGACGGGAGGCCGGGGGGTCTGGAGACGGGAGGCCGGGGGGTCGGGAGACGGGAGGCTGGGGGGTCGGGAGACGGGAGGCCCTGGGGTCGGGAGACGGGAGGCCGGGGGGTCGGGAGACGGGAGGCCGGGGGGTCAGGAGACAGGAGGCCGGGGGGTCGGGAGACGGGAGGCCGGGGGGTCGGGAGACGGGAGGCCGGGGTGTCGGGAGACGGGAGGCCGGGGGTTCGGGGGACAGGAGGGTCAGGAGACGGGAGGCTGGGGGTTCGGGAGACGGGAGGCCGGGGATTCAGGAGACGGGTGGCCGGGGGTTCGGGAGACAGGAGGCCGGGGGTTCGGGAGACGGGAGGCCGGGGATTCAGGAGACGGGAGGCCGGGGATTCAGGAGACGGGTGGCCGGGGGTTCGGGAGACGGGAGGCCGGGGATTCAGGAGACGGGTGGCCGGGGGTTCGGGAGACAGGAGGCCGGGGGTTCGGGAGACGGGAAGGCCGGGGATTCAGGAGACGGGAGGCCGGGGATTCGGGAGACAAGAGGCAGGGGGTTCGGGAGACGGGAGGCCGGGGATTCAGGAGACGGGAGGCCGGGAGTTCGGGAGACGGGAGGCCGGGGGGTCGGGAGGTGAGAGGCCGGGGGGGCGGGGGGGGCGGGGGTGGTTGGGAGATGAGTCCGTGTCAAGGGGAGCAGCTATGATCAGGGGCGCGGTGGAGCGCCTGTCTGTGTTCTTTAAATGTGGTATTTGATGGAGCAGGAGCACTCCACCCGGCTCCACATTCAGATTATTATATCTCAAAAGTTAGCTTTTTGGTAGCAGGCAGCCCAAGGTCTGGGTTTTTACTGAGTGCAGATTAATCTTGTAGTGTTATGCCCTTTATTTACATATGCAATGAGACTAACGCCTGTATCAGGCATGGGCCCTGCATGTCTTTTTTTTTGCTTCCTCAATATGGCAGATGACGCACTTCCAGACGGAAATATGTGCGAACTTTCTGCCTGCCATATTGGTAACTTAGTAGGCCGTTAGTGCTTGAAAAACAAGCGCTGCACGGCCAAATTTATAGGCCAATAGATTTTTAATCAACTCCAGATAAGAGCTCATGGTGTTGGGGGTAATATATTAGGTTGGATAGAGGATTAGCTAACTAACAGAAAACAGAGAGTCGGAATAAATGTGTCATTTTCAGGATGGCAATCTGTAACTAGTGGGGTGCCACAGGGATCAGTGCTGGGGCCTCAACTATTTCAATCTATATGAATGACTTGGATGAAGGAAGCGAGTGCATTGTCGCCAAATTTGCGGACGATACAAAGATAGGTGGGAAAGCAAGTTGTGAGGAGGACATAGTCTGCAAAGGGATATAGATAGGTTAAGTGAGTGGGCAAGAATTTGGCAGATGGAGTATAATGCGGGAAAATGTGAAGTTATCCACTTTGGTAGGAAGAATAGAAAAGAAAAATATTATTTAAATGGAGAAAGACTACAGAATGCTGCTGGTACAGAGGGATTTGGGTGTCCTTGTACATGAAACACAGAAAGTTAACATGCAGGTGCAGCAAGTAATTAGGAAGGCAAATGGAATGTTGGCCTTTATTTCAAGGGGGATAGAATATAAAAGTAGGGAAGTCTTGCTACAACTGTACAGGGCGCTGGTGAGACCACACCTAAGGTACTGTGTACAGTTTTGGTCCCCTTATTTAAGGAGGGATATACTTGCATTGGAGGCAGTTCAGAGAAGGTTCACTAGGTTGATTCCTGGGATGGAAGGGTTGTCTTATGAGGAAAGGTTGAGCAGGTTGGGCCTATACTCATTGGAGTTTAGAAGAATGAGAGGTGATCTTATTGAAACAAAGATTCTGAGGGGGTTGGACAGGGTAGATGCTGAGAGGATGTTTCCCCTCGTCAGGGAATCTAGAACGAGGGGGTATAGTCTCAGAATAAGGGGTCGCCCATTTAAGATGGAGATGAGGAGGAATTTCTTCTCTCAGAGGGTCGTGAATCTTTGGAATTCTTTACCCCAGAGAGCTGTGGAAACTGAGTCATTGAATATATTCAAGGCTGAGATAGACAGATTTTTGAGCAACAGGGGAGTCAAGGGTTATGGGGAGCAGGCAGGGAAGTGGAGTTGAGGCCAAAATCGGATCAGCCATGATCTCATTAAATGGCGGAGCAGGCTCGAGGGGCCGAATGGCCTACTCCTGCTCCTATTTCTTATGTTCTTATGTTCCACAATGTGAAATCCATGCCAGAATGTGAAGTGCTAATGTGATGTATTTCATGTATTTTATTGCCACTATTTTATTGGGAATTCAAACAATTACACTATGCAGGTTGTAGCTGGTTGACTTGTCACAGGTAAAATATGCAGAATAATTAAATTACTACACCAAGGAAAACAAGAGAGCATTGATTAAAAATTAATGACAAGCTCTTTGAGATTGTCTATCTAAAAATAAACTAAGTTCACCAGCCACAATTCTGGAAACTCACCACAATGCCAGTAAGAATTATCCCCTTTACCTTCCCTCTATTACTTCCTTCCCCACCAGACAGTTGTTAGAAGGAATGGTTTGTAGAGGCAAAGGGCTAAACCATTCATAATACGGATTCAACCACAGCACATGTCAAAAAGCAAGCTCACATTGAATTAAAAATTAATGGATAGCGATTTATAATTTGCCGAAACTCTAGCAAAATTCAAACTATTACGACACAAGCTAATGGTTTGACTGGTCCTACCTCACCCTAGGCAAGTTACACTCACATAATTCAAAACACAGTAGTGTACTCTAAATGGAAGACTACTAAAAGTGAAGTGCACCTTTTTCAGCTTTTCGAACTATTTACACAACTGACCTGAAGCAGCAAGAGACCTGGAGCTGTTGTGCGAGATTATTTGAATCTGTTGGCTCTTTTTAAGACTTTACTGAATGCCCATAAGGTTTGATTTGTACTTTGATGCTTTTATAAATGTTACAGCCGACGCCGCACCTGCAGGCTTACTAGACAAGCCCAGCAACTGTCACCCTTGGCTACTGCAGCACTTGCACTGACCAAACACACAGCTGAATGTTTATTCAACAGAGACTCCCTAAGACTCTGTTAGAAGATAGAATGTCTTTGATATACTATATAATCCATATTAAAAGAGGTCAGTTAAGACCTTTCATGGTAAGTGATCTTCAAAGAGGAAAGTTGCATTATATGTTATAATAAAATATTCCCAGCACTCGGATTCTATCTCCTGAACCTTTATAGATCTATAGTTACTGTATTATGCCTATCCTCTGCATCAGGAAAGGTGAGTGACCCAGCAGAGCTTCATTCAAAACTCATTCTAACACACTCACTTACTATCATTTCTGAACAAATTAATGCACCAGCCAAAATATTACAACAATTTCCATTTATACAACTTTGCGACTGTCAGTACCCACTGGTATACCAACAAATTAGAAAAAAAAGAATTTTGTCCAAAAACAGGAAAGGGATTGCCAAAAACCAATACTCTTCCTTATCTGAATAATTTTCATAAATGAAGTACTAAATAGAAACATAGAAACATAGAAGATAGGAGCAGGAGCAGGCCATTCGGCCCCTCGAGCCTGTTCCGCCATTTAATGCGATCATGGCTGATCATCCAAATTCAGTACCCTGTCCCTGCTTTCTCCCCATATCCCTTGATCCCTTTAGCCTTAAGAAATATATCTAACTCCTTCTTGAATATATTTAATGAATTGGCCTCAACTGCCTTCTGTGGTAGAGAATTCCACAGGTTCACCACTCTCTGGGTGAAGAAATTCCTCCTCATCTCAGTCCTAAATGGCTTACCCCTTATCCTTAGACTGTGACCCCTGGTTCTGGACTCCCCTGCCATCGGGAACATCCTTCCTGCATCTAGTCTGTCTAGTCCTGTTAGAATTTTATAAGTTTCAATGAGATCCCCTCTCATTCTTCTAAACTCTAGCGAATATAAGCCTAATCGACCCAATCTCTCCTCATACGTCATTCCTGCCATCCCAGGTATCAGTCTGGTGAATCTTCGCTGCACTCTCTCCATGGCAAGAACATCCTTCCTCAGATAAGGCGACCAAAACTGCACACAATACTCAAGGTGTGGTCTCACCAAGGCCTTGTACAACTGCAGCAAGACATCCTTGCTCCTGTACTCGAATCCTCTCGCTATGAAGGCCAACATACCATTTGCCTTCTTAACCGCCTGCTGCACCTGCATGCTTACCTTCAGCGACTGGTGCACAAGGACACCCAGGTCTCGTTGCACTTCCCTTTTCCCAATCTATTGCCGTTCAGATAATAATCTGTCTTCCTGTTTTTGCCACCAAAGTGGATAACCTCGCATTTATCCACATTATACTGCATGTGCCATGCATCTGCCCAATCACCCAACCTGTCCAAATCATACTAGAGTTTCTCTGCATCTTCCTCACAGCACACATGCCCACCCAGCTTTGTGTCATCTGCAAACTTGGAGATATTACATCTAGTTCCCTCGTCTAGATCATTTATATATATGCGATATTTCTAATAAAGGCGATATTGTATTAGCTATCCCACTTTCATTCTTCTTTAAGATGCAACACTGTGGCCGTGAAATTCAGGGGTGTAGCGCCAACTGTTAAGGTCGGTTTTGCTGCAAAAATGGCGGCCGCCTCACTTCCGCACGCTTCCGTCGTGGAACACAGCAGCTGCCATTTTGGGGAGGTCATTATCTCTGCCATTGCCTGCGCTCACCTCCCACATATAAATATGCAGATCGTGACGTCAATCAGCGTGCAACACTGAATTCACGCACGACTGTGATTTTGGGTATTGCCACTCGAGATCCGCCCCCTCCAAACCACGCATGGAAGAACGTGTATGCAGCAGTACTACAGATACGCTGCCAGCGCTTCTTAAAGGGACACACACATCTTTCAGGTAAGTTTCGATTTTATCTTTTGGGCTTTTTTAAAAACTTTTTATTGGAGTAGTGGCTTGGTATAATACATTTAAAAAGTTGTTAAAGTGTGCAGGGTGTGCAGAGAGTGCTGCTGGACACTTGCAAGGCATTAGGTGTTAAAGGAAAGTCTCTGAGAGCACCACTTGCTCCCAGTCCTGGGGACTCTAGTTGCAGCCCCACTTGGGCTGCAGCATCACATGGAGATGAAGCAGAGGCAGAAAAGCTGCTCACAGAGGGAAGAGGAAGAAGCAGAAGGAAGGAGGCAACCCAGACAGCCCCTTTCTGCTGGGATATCCGGGATCGAATCATCTGCGATACCAGTGAACACAACCCCAATTTCTCTTTCAACATTTGTCCCACACCTTACCTTCCCTCTGTTATTGACCATCACAGCGTCCTCTTGGCCACAATGCTGAAATAAAAGCCACCACAAAGCAAACTTTCCAATCCAAATTTATCCATATATGCATCCAATATTACATCAACAAATCAACGAATCACCCTTGTGCATTCCCTTAGTGAGTGTCTTGCATGTGCCTTTGCCTATCCTAGTGATGTCACGCAGTGCTACCCAAGTAGCTACAGCATGGCTGGTGGAAGGTTGCTGACTTTCAGTGGTGGAGACTGCAGATGGCCTTGCCGGATGACTTTGAGGAGCTGGTGGCTGTAGTGTGAAATCAAGTGATGGTGTTTCTTCTTCTTCTTCTTCTTCTTCTTCTTCTTCTTCTTCTTCTTCTTCTTCTTCTTCTTCTTCTTCTTCTTCTTCTTCTTCTTCACTCTCCTCTCCCTCTTCTTGGTCAACCCCTGGCTGGGCAGGCTGTATTTCTTTGGTGTCTGAAATGAGGAAGGCACAAGGGTAGGGTTGTGGTGAGGGGAGGGCGGGGAAGCAAAAGGTGCATGCTTACACCATGTGCCGTTTGTACATCAGAAGGGATTGTGGGATGGGGGAAGTGGGATGTGAGAAGGAGGATAACGTATGAGGATACCAGCATCGTGTATTCTTTCAGCCCCGCCGCTGTCCAAGTGCTCAGCCATGCCCCTGTCAAGAGCCAGCACTGTCTCCTCCAAGGGGTTGAGGTGAAGCTTAGAATGTGAGGTTTGCCTTGTGTTTGATAGAGATTGTTGGTAGGTGAGTGATGGGGTGGGTCATGCACTGAGCAGTGTGTGAGGCTAGTGATGCAGTTGGTGGGAGACGGCTTTTGAAGATGCATTCACTGACCTTGACCACTCGTCTGAGGTCATGAAACTTCTTTGGGCACTGGAGCAAGGTCCTGGGGACTACACTGTTGGCAGTGACCATCTCAGCGATCTCGTCCCACATCCTTCTTTCTGGAGGGTTTCCTGGCCCCCTATGGGTAGAGCACCACTTGTTTACCCCCTGCACAAAGCTGGAGTGCTGCATCCAAGACCCTGGGTGCCCTTTCCCTGGCCGGTTGAGCCATTTCTGTTAGTCCTGAAGCACTTTTACCATTTTTTATGTGCAGAAAGCAGTTCAGTATTAAGAGGTGCAGACTGCCTAATTTTGAATGATTTTTAATTTTTTTTGCAGAAGGCAGTTCAGCTTTAAGGGCTAGAGACTGCCTAGTTTTGAATGATTTTTTTCAGAAGGCAGTTCACCTTTAAGGACTAGAGACTGCCTTGAAAACTAACAACCAAGCTTCAAGGAAAGGCAGCGACGCAACCTTGGGCCCCCTGCTGAGTGCACAGCTGAGCTGAGCTCAACCCTGCTGAGTCACTGGGCTGTGTGCTAAAATCATTTAAATTAGCAGCCAGCACCAAATTGATGTGCTGCCTGCGCTTTTTGAACAGGCGGGGGCATATCTCGCATCGCAGTGCCCGCACCCGTTTTTTAGAGGTATTGAATTTCCCGGCCATCATCTCAACATGCTAGCAATTAACTCTCTCTTCATAACTTGAAATATTTGTACGAATTTTAAGATCAATGGCTGAGGCATTAGTGAATTATTAAAATATACAATATACAAAGTGATTTTTGAAACAAATACTCTTTTAAACCAGATACTTGCAGATCACTATAATTATTTTGGATTAGTAAAATATAATATACTGTACAAGACATTTTATCCTCTGTTTTTGAAAGTAATATCTGGATAGGTGCTGTTCATTCCTCAGCATGTTTTTCATCTCTAGATGCCTGTACCTATAGTGCTGTACAACATATCAATGATTTTTCATTATCAATAGCCTCTACAGTCAGCTCACCCTGATACCCTTCCCATCAGCTAGATTTTATGACAGAAACATAGAGGAAATATACTTAGTATGATCATTCAAGGCCACATACATAACAGTAATTCACCATCGAGTACCAAATTTGCAAATTGTCACAACACTTATGACCAATCAGCAGCACTGTTTTGCATTGTTACAATATATTGGCCCCGATATTAACGTGAAGACAGCTTCCAAGTTGGGGGGGGGGGGGGGGGTGGGGGGTGGAATTGCATTGGCGAAACTCAGAAGTAGGGTCAGTGCGTTGGATTCTCCGACTTCAGCTTGATTGAGGCAATAAATTTGACTTCCGGGTTTCGCGTCTCCAAGCTGTGCAGTGGGCATGATGCACACCTGGATGAGGCAATCTCAAGTCCATTACATAAAGGGACAATGTAGAAATAGAATTTGGAGGAGCCAGGAGGTGTTTAGGATGGATGTACAAAGAGCAAGGGCAAAACCCAGATTCAATGATGCATTCCTGGAATTACTGCTGGGCGCAGTCAGGAGCAGGAGGGACAAACGTTTCCCCAGCAGTGGTAAGGAAGAAACCTGTGTCTCTCACCAAGAAGGCATGATGGAGATAGCTGAGGAGGCGAGCATCAGGAGCATTGTGCCCCAGTCTTGGCTGGAGTTCAGGAAGCGGTTTAATGACCTAAACAGGTCAGGAAAAGTGAGTACATTTGCTGATTCACCTCCATCCTGTGCTTTAAGCCCCTGCCACATTCACTTTGTCTTGCCAAACGTACTCCATCACGTCACTCCTTATACCCATTCAACTTTCAGCAGCACCCAGTCTTTACTTTCTATGCACTTCATCACTTCCCCATTTACCCATCCATCGTTGCCACTCACCCCAATCCTTATGCAATGTGATGCATCTGTCTCATAGTCACCCTCACCTAATGTACTGTATCCATCGGGTGAATAACTGTCCTTCAGTCAATCAACAGGTCTCTTTTTTTGCCCTTGTAGGAGAAGAGAGCGCAAATCGCAAGTGAGAGGGACAGGACTGGAGGTGGGCTGCCACAAATCGTCCAGCTCACAGATGCAGAGGAGGATGCCATGGAGATAAGTGACACATCTGCATCCCTCTCAATTGGAGATGGAGAGACAAGAAACTCACAGGTGGCTGGTGACAGAATTACAAATATCTCTGACACACATGCTGACTTTATTTCATCAATGACTGAACTATGAGAAGACTGAGTATGGTGATTGTCGAGATCGTTACTTTGACACGACTAATTCAAATCCCTATCTTTTGTCTTTCAGGGTCTTCACGTGTACAGCAAGTGTCGCTGGACATGCAGGAGGACGATTCCTCAGAGGACCTCATTCCTTCTGAGGGTGCACCATCACAGGATGCACAGCCATGCACCAGCGCAGATACTCAGACTTCACTGGGTCCAGTTAGTTGGGTTTTCAGCTGGTGATGCACAATTCAGAATTCACAAGTGAGCATAAGCAGATACTGGTGGCAGGGACAGGTGTGGAGAGTTCACCTCGTGGCGGGGGGGGGGGGGGGGGGGCGCAATCCTCTCCAAGCTCTGATCAGCTGGACACAGATGCTGAACTCTGGGGACTATTGTTGAGAAGGAGAATGCTAGAGGTGCATCAGCAACTAATCAGGTACTGCGAGGCGAACCACACATACTCCCCACAATAGAGGAGAGGATGGAGGAGTCCAACTTGATCACTAGTGGATTGGCGGTGCAGATAATTGGGAGAATGTCTGCCATGGAGAGAGTGACTGCCCCCGTGGAGCTTCAAGCATGGCTCTCAGATGAGTCTATGCAAGCCAAAACCACGGCCATGCAGACTTTCAATGCCAACATGTCTGCTGCCTTAAACAGGATAACAGATGCCTTATCCGTGGCTTACAATGCGTCACTGATCTTCACCAAGCTGGTCTGCAGCAGAGTGGTAGGGGTGATGTGGTGAAAGGGGACATGGAAGTGGGAAATCCACTCAAAGCGCACCCACTTCTCACCCGTTGCTCTGCCCCCCCCACGCCCCCCCCCCCCGCCCCCGCCACCCCCATCCTGTACCCAACATGCTGCCTTGTCTCCTGATGACCGAGTCTGCCCCTGCAGGTGGAGCAGTCCTTGGCAGGGCTTTCAGGGGCTCCAAAATCCAGAGGTCATAGGTCAAAAGCATCTCAGCAGTCAGGGCAGGGATCTGAGCAACCTGCCTCTACCTCTGCTGAAGCCATACGGGATGTACCACATAGAAGTGATAGGAAGCATAAGCAAAAGCTGCTGTAATTCACCCAGAGTATGCACATGGGTGTTTAACAAAATGTTATGTTGTTAAGTTTCCTTTTTTTATAACGACACATAAAATTTATTTATTAGCACCATTTCCACGTCTTGCCCATTATTGCGTCCTGAGTGCCGATGCCGTTTCACTTGTTTCATGGCGAACACATGACGTGACCCATTGGCCAGATGTGCAATGGGTGGTTGCATGGTTGAAGGATTATT
Source organism: Squalus acanthias (assembly GCA_030390025.1). Classification (NCBI taxonomy): domain Eukaryota; kingdom Metazoa; phylum Chordata; class Chondrichthyes; order Squaliformes; family Squalidae; genus Squalus; species Squalus acanthias. The sequence continues at coordinate 159,001,904 of CM059425.1, read as the reverse complement.
TAGTGCAAAGGGAGATGGGGTGGTTCTGGGGTTGGGAGCAAGCTGGAGGATTTCATTTGTGATGTTTTCCTGTGTAAGTCACCACTAGCTGAACCTTGTAGCTATGAGGGCACCCTGGTCATCCAGAGCAGCAGTAACAACAACAACACCTTGTATTTATATAGCACCTTTAACGTAGTACAATGTCCCAAAGCACTGCACAGGAGTAGTGTAAGACAAAAAATTTGACACCGAGCCACATAAAGATAAATTAGGGCAGCTTGGTCAAAGAGGTAGGTTTTAAGGAGCGTCTTAAAGGAGGAAAGAGAGGTAGAGAGGTAGTGAGTTTTAGGCAGGGAATTCCAGAGCTTAGGGCCTAGGCAACAGAAGGCACGGCCACCAAAGGTTGAGTGATTATAATCAGGGATGCTCAAGAGGGCAGAATTAGAGGAGCGCAGATATCTCGGGGGTTGTGGGGCTGAAGGAGATTACAGAGATAGGGAGGGGTGAGGCCATGGAGGGATTTGAAAACAAGGATGAGAATTTTGAAATTGAGGCGTTGCTTAACCGGGAGCCAATGTAGGTCAGCGAGCACAGGGGAGATGGGCGAGCAGGACTTGATGTGAGTTAGGACACGGGCAGCCGAGTTTTGGATGACCTCAAGTTTACATAGGGTGGAATGTGGGAGGCCAGCCAGGAGTGCGTTGGAATAGTCAAGTCTAGAGGTAACAAAGGCTTGGATGAGGGTTTCAGCAGCGGATGAGCTGAGGCAAGGGCGGAGACGGGCGATGTTACGGAGGTGGAAGTAGCCGATCTTTGTTATGCTGCGCATATGTGGTCGGAAGCTCATTTCAGGGCCAAATATGACACCAAGGTTGCGAACAGTGTGGTTCAGCCTCAGACAGATGTTAGGGAGAGGGATGGAGTCAGTGGCTAGGGAACGGAGTTTGTGGCGGGGACCGAAAACAATGGCTTCAGTCTTCACAATGTATGCAACTGGTCTGGCAATGAGTGCCCCACCTTCATATTCCTCCTCCTCCTCCTCTTCAATGTTCTCCTCACCCAAAGATGAGTGATAAGCACCTTCGTCCTCCTCTACCTGTAATCCTCTCTGCTGCGCAATATTGTGCAGGACACAGTACACCACTATTATTCCAGAGACACTTGCTGGCGAGTACTGAAGAGCACCTCCAGACCTATCTAGGCACCTGAATCGCATCTTCAACATTCCGATGGCTTGCTCAATGACACACCTGGTGGTCATGTGGCTCTTGTTGTAGCGCTCCTGCGCCACATTGGTGGGGTTCCTCACAATGTCATGAGCCAAGTTTGAAGGGGGTATCCCTTGTCTCCTACGAGCCAGCCCTCGAGTGTGTTTCCAGGAATGAATAGGTCTGGAAAATTGGATTGCTGTAGTATGAACGCATCTCGACAGCACCCAGGGAATCTGGCACATACCTGCATGAACCTCTTCTTGTAGTTGCACACCAGCTGCGCATTGATGGAATAATATCGCCAGCGATTGATAAAAACTCTCCTTTACTGTAGTGGTGCTCGGATTGCCAGATATGTGGGAATCCAACTTGAGAGGCGAATCCGAGTGCCCGTTCATTCTGGCTATTGTCATCACAGGGGATGTTTACATAATTCCCAGCACTGGCAAACAATCCATCTCTCACCTGCCTCATGCATTTATGTGCAGTGGACTGCGATATGTCTCTGGTAGAGCCCTGGAAGGAACCAGAGGCGAAAAAATTGAGGGCGGTGGTGACCTTCACAGCTATTGGTAATGTCAGCCGCCAGGTCCAGCAAGGACCAATTCTTCTTTTAGGAGGATGCAGATGTCTGCGACCACCTGACGTGACAATTTCAACCTGCGGAAGCGCTGCTCTTCCAACAGGTCAAGGAAGCTGAGCCTCTGTCTGTACACACTGCGACATCGGTAGAGCCGCCTCTTACTTGTGCACCTCTCTACACTGCACCTCTCTCCTCTGCACTCTCTCCACTGCATCCCTCTCCTCTGCACCTCTCTCCACTGAACCTCTCTCCTCTACACCTCTCTCCACTGCACCACTCTCCTCTGCACCTCCCTCCTCTACACCACTCTCCTCTACACCTCTCCCCTCTACACCTCTCTCCTCTACACCTCTCCCCTCTACACCTCTCTCCTCTGCACCTCTCTCCTCTGCAAATCTCTCCTCTACACCTCTCTTCTCAGCACCGCCCTCCACTACAACTCTCTACTCTACACTTCTCTACTCTACACCTCTCTCCTCGACACCTCTCCCTTTACGCCTCTCTCCTCTCTCCTCTGCACATCTGTCCTCCACACTTCTCCCCTCTAAACCTCTATCCTCTGCACCGCTCTCCTCTACACCTCCCTCCTCTACACCTCTCTCCTCTACACCTCTCTCCAATACATCTCTCTCCTCTACACCTCTCTCCTCTACACATCTCTCCTCTGCAGCTCTCTCCACTGCACCTCTCTCCAATACACCTCTCTCCTCTGCACCTCCCTCCTCTACACCTCTCTCCTCTGCACCTCCCTCCTCTACACCTCTCTCCCCTGCACATCTCTCCTCTGCACCTCTATCCTCTACACCTCTCCCAACTGCACCTCTCCAATCTACACTTCTCTCCTCTACACCTCTATCCTCTACACATCTCTCCTCTGCACCTCTCTCCTGTGCAAATCTTTCCTTGACACCTCTCTTCTCTGCACCGCCCTCCTCCACACCTCTCTAATCTACACTTCTCTCCGCTACATCTCCCTACTCTAGACCTCTCTCCTCTACACATCACTCCTCTAAACTCCCTCCTCTAAACCTCTCTACTCTACACCTCCATCCTCTACACCTCTCACCTCTGCATCTCTCTCCTCTGCACCTCTCTCCTCTACACCTCTCCCCTCTACACCTCGCTCCACTACAGCTCTCTCCTCTACACCTCTCTCCTCAACACCTCTCCCCTCTACACCTCTCCTCTCTACACCTCTCCCCTCTACACATCGCTCCTCTACAACTCTCTCCTCTGCACCTCTCTACTCTACACCTCTCTGCTCGACATGCCTCTCCTCTACACCACACTTCTCTACACCTCTCTCCAAGCACCTCTCGCCTCTACACCTCTCGCCTCTGCACCTCTCTCTTCTGCACCTCTCTCCTCTGCATCTCTCTCCCCTACACATGTCTCCTCTACACCTCTATCATCTGCACCTTTCCCTTCTACAACTATCTACTGTGCAGCTCTCTCCCCCACATCTCTCTCATCTTACCTCACTTCTCTAGACCTCTCTCCTCTACACCTCCGTCCTCTGTAACTCTCTCCTCTACACCTCTCTCATCTACACTTCTCCCTTCTAAACCTCTCTCCTCTACACTTCTCCCCTCTACATTCTCTCCTCTACATCTCACTCCTCTACATCTCTCTCCTCTACATCTCTCTCTTCTGCACCTCTCTCCTCTACATCTCTCTCCTCTACACCTCTCTCCTCTACAGATCTCTCCTCTACACCTATCTCCTCTACACCTCTCTCCTCTACACCTCTCTCCTCTACACCTCTCTCCTCTACACCTCTCTCCTTTGCACCTCCCTCCTCTACACTTCTCTCCTCTACATTCTCTCCTCTACATCTCACTCCTCTACATCTCTCTATTCTACAGCTCACTCCTCTGCAATTCTCTCCTGTGCACCTCTCTCCTGTGCACCTCTCTCCTCTACACCTCTCTCCTCTACACCTCTGTCCTCCTCATCTTTCTCCTTTACAACTCTCTCCTCTACACCTCTCTCCTCTTCACCTCTCTCCTCTACACCTCTCTCCTCTAGACCTCTCTGATGTGCAAATCACTCCTCTACACCTCTCTCCTCTACACATCTCTCCTCTACACCTCTCTCCTCTACACCTCTCTCCTCTACACCTCTCTCCTCTTCATCTCTCTCCTCTACATCTCCCTCCTCTACACCTCTCGCTTCTACACCTCTCTCCTCTACACCTCTCTCCACTACACCTCTCTCCTCTACATCTGTCTCCTCTACACAGCTCTCCTCTACACCTCTCTCCTCTACACATCCCTCCGGTAAACATTTCTCCTCTACACCTCTCTCCTCGACACCTCTCTCCTCAACCTTCTCTCCTCTACATCTCTCTATTCTACACCTCTCTCTCTGCAATTCTCTCCTGTGCACCTCTCAACTCTACAAATCTCTGCTGTGCAACACTCGCCTGTGCACCACTCTCCTCTACACCTCTGTCCTCTACACCTCTCTCCTCTACACCTCTCTCCTGTGCACCTCTCTCCTCTACACCTCTCTCCTCTACACCTCTCTCCTCTACACTTCTCCCCTCTACACCTCTCTCTTCTACACCTCTCTCCTCGACACCTCTCTCCTCTACACCTCTCTCTTCTACAACTCTCTCCTCTACACCTCAATCCTCGACACCTCTCTCCTCGACACCTCTCTCCTCTACACCTCTCTCCTCTACACCTCTCTCCTGTGCTCCTCCCTCTTCTTCACCTCTCTCCTCTGCACCTCTCTCCTTTACACCACTCATTTCTGCAACTCCCTCTTCTGCACCTCTCTCCTCTACACCTCTCTCCTCTACATCTCTCTCCTCTACACCTCCCTCCTCTACACCTCCCTCCTCTACACCTCTCTCCTCTACACCTCTCTCCTCTACACCTCTCTCCTCTACACCTCGCTCCTCTACACCTCGCTCCTCTAGACCTCTCTCCTGTGCACCTCTCCACTGTGCAACACTCTCCTCTGCACCTCTCTCCTCTACACATCTCTCCTCTGCACATCTCTCCTCTACACCCCTCTCCTCTGCACCTCTCTCCTCCACAACTCTCTCCTTGGCACCTCCCTCTTCTTCACCTCTCTCCTCTACACGTCCCTCTTCTACACCTCTCTCCTCTGCACCTCTCTCCTCTACACATCTCTCCTCTGCACATCTCTCCTCTACACCTCTCTCCTCTACACCTCTCTCCTCTGCACCTCTCTCCTCGGCACCTCTCTCATCTACACCTCTCTCCTCTGCACCTCTCTCCTCGGCAACTCTCTCCTCTACACCTCTCCCATCTACACCTCTCTCCTCTACACCTCTCTCCTCTACACGTCTCTCTTCTACACCTCTCTCCTCTACACCTCTCTCCTCTACACCTCTCTCCTCTACACCACTCTCCTCTACAACTCTCTACTCTACACCTCTCTCCTCTGCACCTCTCTCCTCTACACCTGTCTCCACTACACATCTCCCTTCTACATCTCTCTCCTCTGCACCTCTCTCCTCTACACCTCTCTCCTCTGCAAGTCTCTCCTCTACATGTCCCTCCATTACACCTCTCTCCTCGACACCTCTCACCTCTACACATCTCTCCTCTACATCTCTATTCTATACACCTCTCTCCTGTGCACCTCTCCCCTCTGCAACACTCTCTTCTGCACCTCTCTCCTCTACACATCTCTCCTCTGCACATCTCTCCTCTACACCCCTCTCCTCGACACCTCTCACCTCTACACATCTCTCCTCTCCATCTCTATCCTATACACCTCTCTCCTGTGCACCTCTCCCCTGTGCAACACTCTCCTCTGCACATCTCTCCTCTACACTTCTCTCCTCTACACCTCTCTCCTCTACAACTCTCTCCTCTACACCGCTCTCCTCTACACCGCTCTCCTCTACGACTCTCTCCTCTACACCTCTCTCCTCTACACCTCTATCCTATGAACCTCATCTTCCACAATTCTCTCCTTGGCACCTTTCTCCACTCCACCTCTCTCCTCTGCACCTCTCACCTCTGCACATCTCTCCTCTGCACCTCCCTCTTCTTCACCTCTCTCCTCTACACCTCTCTCCTCTACACGTCTCTCTTCTACACCTCTCTCCTCGACACCTCTCTCCTCTGCACCTCTCTCCTTTACACCTCTCTTTTCTGCACCTCCCTCTTCTGCACCTCTCTCCTCTACACCGCTCTCCTCTACAACTCTCTCCTCTACACCTCTCTCCTCTACACCTCTCTCATCTACACCTCTCTCTTCTACACCTCTCTCCTCTTCACACCTCTCCTCGGCACCTCTCTCCTCTACACCTCTCTCCTGTGTAAGATTTCCAAAATTTGCATTTCCCCAAAAATATATCGAAAGGAAAAAAATAAGGACTTTGGAACTTTAAAGGAAACATGTCTGGACATGTACGGCACGTGGATTGTCTGGGAATCCAAAGCCCAGCAAACATTAACATTTGGACAATAGGCCCTGGGAAAAGGCCGCCCCACCCAAAACACAGAGCCCATAGGAATGCTAGGCCCAGCAAGGAACCCAAAGCATGAGAACAATGCAAGCTTCCATGGAACAACAGCGCAACAGGATGTAAGCCATTTGATTTGGTTCAGCATAGTTGAAAGCCCATCAAAATTTAACAAGACAATGAACAGGCCTCACCTGAAAACTCACTGCATTACGAAACCAGTTTTCGTGAGGAGTTTTGTGGGGTGGGGGGGCGGGGGGGGCCAAAAAGGACTATATCTGCAGCAGGACCCAAGAGCTCTTTCTCTTTGACTCGCCGACCACGCTGGAACGCTCCCTCTCAGCACTGCCCAGAAGCCACATGGTAAAGGAAGACGTTCGATGACCAGAATCACCATCGACTTACCTGGCTGGATTTCGTACTGTTAATACCCCTGTTTGGTGAGCATTATCCCTGATCTCCTGAAACCGAAACCTAGCTAGAAGTCGGATTTTTGGGAGGGATAAAGGTTTTTTTTCTTGTATACTGTCATTTTTCCCTCGCCTGTAACCGTGTGTTCCCCAAACCTGTTTAAGTGTGAAGTGTGTTTAAGTTTGTTACCTTTTAATTTGAATAAAAGTTATACTTCTTTACATCGGAACCTGTTGTCTACTGCATCTTTATTCACAAACCCTAAATAAGACCAAGTTTTGAACCTGGGGCGTGAGAGCAATTCGAACCGCTCACTGAGTCAGGGGAAAGGCTGACCCCTGTCACAACCACTCCCTACACCTCTACACCTCTCTCCTCTACACTTCTCCCCTCTACACCTCTCTCCTCTACACCTTTCACCTCTACACCTCTCTCCTCTACACCTCTCTCCTCTACTCCTCTCTCCTCTACACCTCTCTCCTCTACACCTCTCTCCTCTACACCTCTCTCCTCTACACCTCTCTCCTCGGCACCTCAATACTCTACACATCAATACTCTGCACCTCTCTTTTCTGCACCTCCCTCTTCTGCACCTCTCTCCTCTGCACCTCTCTCCTCTACACCTCTCTCCTCGACACCTCTCTCCTCTACACGTCTCTCTTCTACACCTCTCTCCTCTACACCTCTCTCCTCTACACCTCTCTCCTCTACACCACTCTCCTCTACACATCTCTCCTCTACACCTCTCTCCTCTACACCTCTCTCCTCTACACGTCTCTCTTCTACACCTCTCTCCTCTACACATCTCTCCTCCACACCACTCTCCTCTATACCTCTCTCCTCTACATCTCTCTCCTCTACACCACTCTCCTCTATTCCTCTCTCCTCTACTCCTCTCTCCTCTACACCTCTCTCCTCTACACCTCTCTCCTCTACACCTCTCTCCTCTACACCTCTCTCCTCGGCACCTCAATACTCTACACATCAATACTCTGCACCTCTCTTTTCTGCACCTCCCTCTTCTGCACCTCTCTCCTCTGCACCTCTCTCCTCTACACCTCTCTCCTCGACACCTCTCTCCTCTACACGTCTCTCTTCTACACCTCTCTCCTCTACACCTCTCTCCTCTACACCTCTCTCCTCTACACCACTCTCCTCAACACATCTCTCCTCTACACCTCTCTCCTCTACACCTCTCTCCTCTACACGTCTCTCTTCTACACCTCTCTCCTCTACACATCTCTCCTCCACACCACTCTCCTCTATACCTCTCTCCTCTACATCTCTCTCCTCTACACCACTCTCCTCTATTCCTCTCTCCTCTACACCTCTCTCCTCTACACCTCTCTCCTCTACACCTCTCTCCTCTACACCTCTCTCTTCTACACCTCTCTCCTCTACACCTCTCTCCTCTACACCTCTCTCCTCTTCATCTCTCTCGTCTGCACCTCTCTCCTGTGCACCCCTCTCCTTTACACCTCTCTCCTCTTCATCTCTCTCCTCTAGTCCTCGATCCTGTGCACCTCTCTCCTCTGCACCTCTCTCCTCTACACCTCTCTCCTCTGCACCTCTCTCCTCTGCACCTCTCTCCTCTACACCTCTCTCCTCTGCACCTCTCTCCTCTGCAAGTCTCTCCTCTACATGTCCCTCCACTACACCTCTCTCCTCGACACCTCTCTCCTCTACTCCTCTCTCCTCTACACCTCTCTCCTCTACACCTCTCTCCTATGAACCTCTCTCCTCCACAACTCTCTCCTTGGCACCTTTCTCCTCTACACCTCGATCCTATGCACCTCTCACCTCTACACATCTCTCCTGTACACCTCTCTCCTCTACACCTCTCTCCTCTACACCTCTCTCCTCTACACCTCTCTCCTCGGCACCTCAATACTCTACACATCAATACTCTGCAACTCTCTTTTCTGCACCTCCCTCTTCTGCACCTCTCTCCTCTGCACCTCTCTCCTCTACACCTCTCTCCTCGACACCTCTCTCCTCTACACGTCTCTCTTCTAAACCTCTCTCCTCTACACCTCTCTCCTCTATACCTCTCTCCTCTACACCACTCTCCTCTAGAACTCTCTACTCTACACCTCTCTCCTCTGCACCTCTCTCCTCTGCACCTCTCTCCTCTACACCTCTCTCCTCGACACCTCTCTCCTCTACACGTCTCTCTTCTACACCTCTCTCCTCTACACCTCTCTCCTCTACACCTCTCTCCTCTACACCACTCTCCTCTACAACTCTCTACTCTACACCTCTCTCCTCTGCACCTCTCTCCTCTACACCTGTCTCCACTACACATCTCCCTTCTACATCTCTCTCCTCTGCACCTCTCTCCTCTACACCTCTCTCCTCTGCAAGTCTCTCCTCTACATGTCCCTCCATTACACCTCTCTCCTCGACACCTCTCACCTCTACACATCTCTCCTCTACATCTCTATTCTATACACCTCTCTCCTGTGCACCTCTCCCCTCTGCAACACTCTCTTCTGCACCTCTCTCCTCTACACATCTCTCCTCTGCACATCTCTCCTCTACACCCCTCTCCTCGACACCTCTCACCTCTACACATCTCTCCTCTACATCTCTATCCTATACACCTCTCTCCTGTGCACCTCTCCCCTGTGCAACACTCTCCTCTGCACATCTCTCCTCTACACTTCTCTCCTCTACACCTCTCTCCTCTACAACTCTCTCCTCTACACCGCTCTCCTCTACACCGCTCTCCTCTACGACTCTCTCCTCTACACCTCTCTCCTCTACACCTCTATCCTATGAACCTCATCTTCCACAATTCTCTCCTTGGCACCTTTCTCCACTCCACCTCTCTCCTCTGCACCTCTCACCTCTGCACATCTCTCCTCTGCACCTCCCTCTTCTTCACCTCTCTCCTCTACACCTCTCTCCTCTACACGTCTCTCTTCTACACCTCTCTCCTCGACACCTCTCTCCTCTGCACCTCTCTCCTTTACACCTCTCTTTTCTGCACCTCCCTCTTCTGCACCTCTCTCCTCTACACCGCTCTCCTCTACAACTCTCTCCTCTACACCTCTCTCCTCTACACCTCTCTCATCTACACCTCTCTCTTCTACACCTCTCTCCTCTTCACACCTCTCCTCGGCACCTCTCTCCTCTACACCTCTCTCCTGTGTAAGATTTCCAAAATTTGCATTTCCCCAAAAATATATCGAAAGGAAAAAAATAAGGACTTTGGAACTTTAAAGGAAACATGTCTGGACATGTACGGCACGTGGATTGTCTGGGAATCCAAAGCCCAGCAAACATTAACATTTGGACAATAGGCCCTGGGAAAAGGCCGCCCCACCCAAAACACAGAGCCCATAGGAATGCTAGGCCCAGCAAGGAACCCAAAGCATGAGAACAATGCAAGCTTCCATGGAACAACAGCGCAACAGGATGTAAGCCATTTGATTTGGTTCAGCATAGTTGAAAGCCCATCAAAATTTAACAAGACAATGAACAGGCCTCACCTGAAAACTCACTGCATTACGAAACCAGTTTTCGTGAGGAGTTTTGTGGGGTCGGGGGTCGGGGGGGGCCAAAAAGGACTATATCTGCAGCAGGACCCAAGAGCTCTTTCTCTTTGACTCGCCGACCACGCTGGAACGCTCCCTCTCAGCACTGCCCAGAAGCCACATGGTAAAGGAAGACGTTCGATGACCAGAATCACCATCGACTTACCTGGCTGGATTTCGTACTGTTAATACCCCTGTTTGGTGAGCATTATCCCTGATCTCCTGAAACCGAAACCTAGCTAGAAGTGGGATTTTTGGGAGGGATAAAGGTTTTTTTTCTTGTATACTGTCATTTTTCCCTCGCCTGTAACCGTGTGTTCCCCAAACCTGTTTAAGTGTGAAGTGTGTTTAAGTTTGTTACCTTTTAATTTGAATAAAAGTTATACTTCTTTACATCGGAACCTGTTGTCTACTGCATCTTTATTCACAAACCCTAAATAAGTCCAAGTTTTGAACCTGGGGCGTGAGAGCAATTCGAACCGCTCACTGAGTCAGGGGAAAGGCTGACCCCTGCCACAACCACTCCCTACACCTCTACACCTCTCTCCTCTACACTTCTCCCCTCTACACCTCTCTCCTCTACACCTTTCACCTCTACACCTCTCTCCTCTACACCTCTCTCCTCTACTCCTCTCTCCTCTACACCTCTCTCCTCTACACCTCTCTCCTCTACACCTCTCTCCTCTACACCTCTCTCCTCGGCACCTCAATACTCTACACATCAATACTCTGCACCTCTCTTTTCTGCACCTCCCTCTTCTGCACCTCTCTCCTCTGCACCTCTCTCCTCTACACCTCTCTCCTCGACACCTCTCTCCTCTACACGTCTCTCTTCTACACCTCTCTCCTCTACACCTCTCTCCTCTACATCTCTCTCCTCTACACCACTCTCCTCTACACATCTCTCCTCTACACCTCTCTCCTCTACACCTCTCTCCTCTACACGTCTCTCTTCTACACCTCTCTCCTCTACACATCTCTCCTCCACACCACTCTCCTCTATACCTCTCTCCTCTACATCTCTCTCCTCTACACCACTCTCCTCTATTCCTCTCTCCTCTACTCCTCTCTCCTCTACACCTCTCTCCTCTACACCTCTCTCCTCTACACCTCTCTCCTCTACACCTCTCTCCTCGGCACCTCAATACTCTACACATCAATACTCTGCACCTCTCTTTTCTGCACCTCCCTCTTCTGCACCTCTCTCCTCTGCACCTCTCTCCTCTACACCTCTCTCCTCGACACCTCTCTCCTCTACACGTCTCTCTTCTACACCTCTCTCCTCTACACCTCTCTCCTCTACACCTCTCTCCTCTACACCACTCTCCTCTACACATCTCTCCTCTACACCTCTCTCCTCTACACCTCTCTCCTCTACACCTCTCTCCTCTACACGTCTCTCTTCTACACCTCTCTCCTCTACACATCTCTCCTCCACACCACTCTCCTCTATACCTCTCTCCTCTACATCTCTCTCCTCTACACCACTCTCCTCTATTCCTCTCTCCTCTACACCTCTCTCCTCTACACCTCTCTCCTCTACACCTCTCTCCTCTATACCTCTCTCCTCTAGACCTCTCTCCTCTACACCACTCTCCTCTACACCTCCCTCTTCTGCACCTCTCTCCTCTACACCTCTCTCCTCTACACCTCTCTCCTCTTCATCTCTCTCGTCTGCACCTCTCTCCTGTGCACCCCTCTCCTTTACACCTCTCTCCTCTTCATCTCTCTCCTCTAGTCCTCGATCCTGTGCACCTCTCTCCTCTGCACCTCTCTCCTCTACACCTCTCTCCTCTGCACCTCTCTCCTCTGCACCTCTCTCCTCTACACCTCTCTCCTCTGCACCTCTCTCCTCTGCAAGTCTCTCCTCTACATGTCCCTCCACTACACCTCTCTCCTCGACACCTCTCTCCTCTACTCCTCTCTCCTCTACACCTCTCTCCTCTACACCTCTCTCCTATGAACCTCTCTCCTCCACAACTCTCTCCTTGGCACCTTTCTCCTCTACACCTCGATCCTATGCACCTCTCACCTCTACACATCTCTCCTGTACACCTCTCTCCTCTACACCTCTCTCCTCTACACCTCTCTCCTCTACACCTCTCTCCTCGGCACCTCAATACTCTACACATCAATACTCTGCAACTCTCTTTTCTGCACCTCCCTCTTCTGCACCTCTCTCCTCTGCACCTCTCTCCTCTACACCTCTCTCCTCGACACCTCTCTCCTCTACACGTCTCTCTTCTACACCTCTCTCCTCTACACCTCTCTCCTCTATACCTCTCTCCTCTACACCACTCTCCTCTAGAACTCTCTACTCTACACCTCTCTCCTCTGCACCTCTCTCCTCTGCACCTCTCTCCTCTACACCTCTCTCCTCGACACCTCTCTCCTCTACACGTCTCTCTTCTACACCTCTCTCCTCTACACCTCTCTCCTCTACACCTCTCTCCTCTACACCACTCTCCTCTACAACTCTCTACTCTACACCTCTCTCCTCTGCACCTCTCTCCTCTACACCTGTCTCCACTACACATCTCTCTTCTACATCTCTCTCCTCTGCACCTCTCTCCTCTACACCTCTCTCCTCTGCAAGTCTCTCCTCTACAAGTCCCTCCATTACACCTCTCTCCTCGACACCTCTCACCTCTACACATCTCTCCTCTACATCTCTATTCTATACACCTCTCTCCTGTGCACCTCTCCCCTCTGCAACACTCTCCTCTGCACCTCTCTCCTCTACACATCTCTCCTCTGCACATCTCTCCTCTACACCCCTCTCCTCGACACCTCTCACCTCTACACATCTCTCCTCTACATCTCTATCCTATACACCTCTCTCCTGTGCACCTCTCCCCTGTGCAACACTCTCCTCTGCACATCTCTCCTCTACACTTCTCTCCTCTACACCTCTCTCCTCTGCAACTCTCTCCTCTACACCGCTCTCCTCTACACCGCTCTCCTCTACGACTCTCTCGTGTGCACCTGTTCACCGCTCTACTCTACACCTCTCTCCACTACACCTCTCTCCTCTACACATCTCTCCTCTACAAATCTCTCCTTTACAACTCTCTCCTCTACACCTCTCTCCTCTACACATCTCTCCTCTACAACTCTCTCCTCTACAACTCTCTCTTCTGCACCTCTCTCCTCTACACCCCTCTCCACAACACATCTCTCCTCTACACCTCCCTCCTCTACAACTCTCTCCTCTGCAACTCTTTCCTGTGCACCTCTCTCTCTGCAACTCTCTCCTCTACAACTCTCTCCTCTGCAACTCTCTCCTCCACAACTCTCTCCTCTACACCTCTCTCCTCAACCCCTCTCACCTCTACACATCTCTCCTCTACACCTCTATCCTATACACCTCTCTCCTGTGCACCTCTCTCATGAGCACCTCTCTCCTTTGCACCTCTCCCCTCTACACCTCTCCCCTATGCAACTCCCTCTACACGTCTCTTTTCTACACCTCTTTCCTCTACTCCTCTCTACTCTACACTTCTCTCCTCTACATCTCCCTACTCTACACCTCTCTCCTCGACAACTCTCTCCTCAACAACTCTCACCTCTACACCTCTCTCCTCTACACTTCTCCCCTCTACACCTCTCACCTCTACACCTCTCTCCTCTACTCCTCTCTCCTCTACACCTCTCTCCTCTACACCTCTCTCCTCTACTCCTCCAACATCTACACCTCTCTCCTCTACACCTCTCTCCTATGAAACTCTCTCCTCCACAACTCTCTCCTTGGCACCTTTCTCCTCTACACCTCGATCCTATTCACCTCTCACCTCTACACATCTCTCCTGTACACCTCTCTCCTCTACACCTCTCTCCTCTACTCCTCACTCCTCTACACCTCTCTCCTCTACATCTCTCCTCTACACCTCTCTCCTCTACACCTCTCTCCTTGTCACCTCTCTCCTCTGCACCTCTCTCCTGGGCATCTCTCTCCTCTACACCTCTCTACTCTGCACCTCTCTCCTCTACACCTCTCTCCTCTACTCCTCTATCCTCTACACCTCTCTCCTCGACACTTCTCTCCTCTTCATCTCTCTCCTCTACACTTCTCTCCTCTACACCTCTCTCCTCTACAACTCTCTCCTCTACACCTCTCTCCTCTACACCTCTCTCCTCTACACCTCTCTCCTCTTCATCTCTCTCGTCTGCACCTCTCTCCTGTGCACCTCTCTCCTTTACACCTCTCTCCTCTTCATCTCTCTCCTCTAGACCTCGATCCTGTGCACCTCTCTCCTCTGCACCTCTCTCCTCTACACCTCTCTCCTCTGCACCTCTCTCCTCTGCACCTCTCTCCTCTACACCTCTCTCCTCTGCACCTCTCTCCTCTGCAAGTCTCTCCTCTACAAGTCCCTCCACTACACCTCTCTCCTCGACACCTCTCTCCTCTACTCCTCTCTCCTCTACACCTCTCTCCTCTACACCTCTCTCCTATGAACCTCTCTCCTCCACAACTCTCTCCTTGGCACCTTTCTCCTCTACACCTCTCTCCTCTGCACCTCTCACCTCTGCACCTCTCTCCTCTGCACCTCCCTCTTCTTCACCTCTCTCCTCGACACCTCTCTCCTCTGCACCTCTCTCCTCTACACCTCTCTCCTCGACACCTCTCTCCTCTGCACCTCTCTCCTTTACACCTCTCTTTTCTGCACCTCCCTCTTCTGCACCTCTCTCCTCTACACCTCTCTCCTCTACACCTCTCTCCTCTACACCTCTCTCTTCTACACCTCTCTCTTCTACACCTCTCTCCTCTACACCCCTCACCTCTACACCTCTCTCCTCGGCACCTCTCTCCTCTACACCTCTCTCCTGTGTAAGATTTCCAAAATTTGCAGATCCCCAAAAATATATCGAAAGGAAAAAAATAAGGACTTTGGAACTTTAAAGGAAACATGTCTGGACATGTACGGCACGTGGATTGTCTGGGAATCCAAAGCCCAGCAAACATTAACATTTGGACAATAGGCCCTGGGAAAAGGCCGCCCCACCCAAAACACAGAGCCCATAGGAATGCTAGGCCCAGCAAGGAACCCAAAGCATGAGAACAATGCAAGCTTCCATGGAACAACAGCGCAACAGGATGTAAGCCATTTGATTTGGTTCAGCATAGTTGAAAGCCCATCAAAATTTAACAAGACAATGAACAGGCCTCACCTGAAAACTCACTGCATTACGAAACCAGTTTTCGTTAGGAGTTTTGTGGGGTCGGGGGTGGGGAGGGTGCCAAAAAGGACTATATCTGCAGCAGGACCCAAGAGCTCTTTCTCTTTGACTCGCCGACCACGCTGGAACGCTCCCTCTCAGCACTGCCCAGAAGCCACATGGTAAAGGAAGACGTTCGATGACCAGAATCACCATCGACTTACCTGGCTGGATTTCGTACTGTTAATACCCCTGTTTGGTGAGCATTATCCCTGATCTCCTGAAACCGAAACCTAGCTAGAAGTCGGATTTTTGGGAGGGATAAAGGTTTTTTTTCTTGTATACTGTAATTTTTCCCTCGCCTGTAACCGTGTGTTCCCCAAACCTGTTTAAGTGTGAAGTGTGTTTAAGTTTGTTACCTTTTAATTTGAATAAAAGTTATACTTCTTTACATCGGAACCTGTTGTCTACTGCATCTTTATTCACAAACCCTAAATAAGTCCAAGTTTTGAACCTGGGGCGTGAGAGCAATTCGAACCGCTCACTGAGTCAGGGGAAAGGCTGACCCCTGCCACAACCACTCCCTACACCTCTACACCTCTCTCCTCTACACTTCTCCCCTCTACACCTCTCTCCTCTACACCTTTCACCTCTACACCTCTCTCCTCTACACCTCTCTCCGCTACACCTCTCTCCTCTACACCTCTCTCCTCTACACCTCTCTCCTCTACTCCTCTCTCCTCTACACCTCTCTCCTCTACACCTCTCTCCTCTACACCTCTCTCCTCTACACCTCTCTCCTCGGCACCTCAATACTCTACACATCAATACTCTGCACCTCTCTTTTCTGCACCTCCCTCTTCTGCACCTCTCTCCTCTGCACCTCTCTCCTCTACACCTCTCTCCTCGACACCTCTCTCCTCTACACGTCTCTCCTCTACACCTCTCTCCTCTACACCTCTCTCCTCTACACCACTCTCCTCTACACATCTCTCCTCTACACCTCTCTCCTCTACACCTCTCTCCTCTACACGTCTCTCTTCTACACATCTCTCCTCCACACCACTCTCCTCTATACCTCTCTCCTCTACATCTCTCTCCTCTACACCACTCTCCTCTATTCCTCTCTCCTCTACACCTCTCTCCTCTACACCTCTCTCCTCTACACCTCTCTCCTCTATACCTCTCTCCTCTACACCTCTCTCCTCTACACCACTCTCCTCTACACCTCTCTCCTCTACACCTCTCTCCTCTACACCTCTCTCCTCTACACCTCTCTCCTCTTCATCTCTCTTGTCTGCACCTCTCTCCTGTGCACCTCTCTCCTTTACACCTCTCTCCTCTTCATCTCTCTCCTCTAGACCTCGATCCTGTGCAGCTCTCTCCTCTGCACCTCTCTCCTCTACACCTCTCTCCTCTGCACCTCTCTCCTCTGCACCTCTCTCCTCTACACCTCTCTCCTCTGCACCTCTCTCCTCTGCAAGTCTCTCCTCTACAAGTCCCTCCACTACACCTCTCTCCTCGACACCTCTCTCCTCTACTCCTCTCTCCTCTACACCTCTCTCCTCTACACCTCTCTCCTATGAACCTCTCTCCTCCACAACTCTCTCCTTGGCACCTTTCTCCTCTACACCTCTCTCCTCTGCACCTCTCACCTCTGCACCTCTCTCCTCTGCACCTCCCTCTTCTTCACCTCTCTCCTCGACACCTCTCTCCTCTGCACCTCTCTCCTTTACACCTCTCTTTTCTGCACCTCCCTTTCTGCACCTCTCTCCTCTACACCGCTCTCCTCTACACCTCTCTCCTCCACACCTCTCTCCTCTACACCTCTCTCCTCTGCACCTCTCTGCTCTGCACCTCCCTCTTCTTCACCTCTCTCCTCGACACCTCTCTCCTCTGCACCTCTCTCCTTTACACCTCTCTTTTCTGCACCTCCTTCTTCTGCACCTCTCTCCTCTACACCTCTCTCCTCTACACCCCTCACCTCTACCCCCCTCACCTCTACACCTCTCTCCTCGGCACCTCTCTCCTCTGCACCTCTCTCCTGTGTAAGATTTCCAAAATTTGCAGATCCCCAAAAATATATCGAAAGGAAAAAAATAAGGACTTTGGAACTTTAAAGGAAACATGTCTGGACATGTACGGCACGTGGATTGTCTGGGAATCCAAAGCCCAGCAAACATTAACATTTGGACAATAGGCCCTGGGAAAAGGCCGCCCCACCCAAAACACAGAGCCCATAGGAATGCTAGGCCCAGCAAGGAACCCAAAGCATGAGAACAATGCAAGCTTCCATGGAACAACAGCGCAACAGGATGTAAGCCATTTGATTTGGTTCAGCATAGTTGAAAGCCCATCAAAATTTAACAAGACAATGAACAGGCCTCACCTGAAAACTCACTGCATTACGAAACCAGTTTTCGTGAGGAGTTTTGTGGGGTCGGGGGTGGGAGGGTGCCAAAAAGGACTATATCTGCAGCAGGACCCAAGAGCTCTTTCTCTTTGACTCGCCGACCACGCTGGAACGCTCCCTCTCAGCACTGCCCAGAAGCCACATGGTAAAGGAAGACGTTCGATGACCAGAATCACCATCGACTTACCTGGCTGGATTTCGTACTGTTAATACCCCTGTTTGGTGAGCATTATCCCTGATCTCCTGAAACCGAAACCTAGCTAGAAGTCGGATTTTTGGGAGGGATAAAGGTTTTTTTTCTTGTATACTGTAATTTTTCCCTCGCCTGTAACCGTGTGTTCCCCAAACCTGTTTAAGTGTGAAGTGTGTTTAAGTTTGTTACCTTTTAATTTGAATAAAAGTTATACTTCTTTACATCGGAACCTGTTGTCTACTGCATCTTTATTCACAAACCCTAAATAAGTCCAAGTTTTGAACCTGGGGCGTGAGAGCAATTCGAACCGCTCACTGAGTCAGGGGAAAGGCTGACCCCTGCCACAACCACTCCCTACACCTCTACACCTCTCTCCTCTACACTTCTCCCCTCTACACCTCTCTCCTCTACACCTTTCACCTCTACACCTCTCTCCTCTACACCTCTCTCCGCTACACCTCTCTCCTCTACACCTCTCTCCTCTACACCTCTCTCCTCTACTCCTCTCTCCTCTACACCTCTCTCCTCTACACCTCTCTCCTCTACACCTCTCTCCTCGGCACCTCTCTCCTCGGCACCTCAATACTCTACACATCAATACTCTGCACCTCTCTTTTCTGCACCTCCCTCTTCTGCACCTCTCTCCTCTGCACCTCTCTCCTCTACACCTCTCTCCTCGACACCTCTCTCCTCTACACGTCTCTCTTCTACACCTCTCTCCTCTACACCTCTCTCCTCTACACCTCTCTCCTCTACACCACTCTCCTCTACACATCTCTCCTCTACACCTCTCTCCTCTACACCTCTCTCCTCTACACGTCTCTCTTCTACACCTCTCTCTCTGCACCTCTCTCCTCTACACCGCTCTCCTCTACAACTCTCTCCTCTACACCTCTCTCCTCTACACCTCTCTCATCTACACCTCTCTCTTCTACACCTCTCTCCTCTTCACACCTCTCCTCGGCACCTCTCTCCTCTGCACCTCTCTCCTCTACACCTCTCTCCTCGACACCTCTCTCCTCTACACGTCTCTCTTCTACACCTCTCTCCTCTACACCTCTCTCCTCTACACCTCTCTCCTCTACACGTCTCTCCTCTGCACCTCTCTCCTCTACACCTCTCTCCTCTGCACCTCTCTCCTCTGCACCTCTCTCCTCTACACCTCTCTCCTCTGCACCTCTCTCCTCTGCAAGTCTCTCCTCTACAAGTCCCTCCACTACACCTCTCTCCTCGACACCTCTCTCCTCTACTCCTCTCTCTTCTACACCTCTCTCCTCGACACCTCTCTCCTCTACACGTCTCTCTTCTACACCTCTCTCCTCTACACCTCTCTCCTCTACACCTCTCTCCTCTGCACCTCCCTCTTCTTCACCTCTCTCCTCGACACCTCTCTCCTCTGCACCTCTCTCCTTTACACCTCTCTTTTCTGCACCTCCCTTTCTGCACCTCTCTCCTCTACACCGCTCTCCTCT
Source organism: Squalus acanthias (assembly GCA_030390025.1). Classification (NCBI taxonomy): domain Eukaryota; kingdom Metazoa; phylum Chordata; class Chondrichthyes; order Squaliformes; family Squalidae; genus Squalus; species Squalus acanthias. Next base: position 158,982,493 of record CM059425.1, on the reverse strand, counting down.
ACACCTCTCTCCTCTACACCTCTCTCCTCTGCACCTCTCTCCTCTGCACCTCCCTCTTCTTCACCTCTCTCCTCTACACCCCTCACCTCTACACCCCTCACCTCTACACCTCTCTCCTCGGCACCTCTCTCCTCTGCACCTCTCTCCTGTGTAAGATTTCCAAAATTTGCAGATCCCCAAAAATATATCGAAAGGAAAAAAATAAGGACTTTGGAACTTTAAAGGAAACATGTCTGGACATGTACGGCACGTGGATTGTCTGGGAATCCAAAGCCCAGCAAACATTAACATTTGGACAATAGGCCCTGGGAAAAGGCCGCCCCACCCAAAACACAGAGCCCATAGGAATGCTAGGCCCAGCAAGGAACCCAAAGCATGAGAACAATGCAAGCTTCCATGGAACAACAGCGCAACAGGATGTAAGCCATTTGATTTGGTTCAGCATAGTTGAAAGCCCATCAAAATTTAACAAGACAATGAACAGGCCTCACCTGAAAACTCACTGCATTACGAAACCAGTTTTCGTGAGGAGTTTTGTGGGGTCGGGGGTGGGAGGGTGCCAAAAAGGACTATATCTGCAGCAGGACCCAAGAGCTCTTTCTCTTTGACTCGCCGACCACGCTGGAACGCTCCCTCTCAGCACTGCCCAGAAGCCACATGGTAAAGGAAGACGTTCGATGACCAGAATCACCATCGACTTACCTGGCTGGATTTCGTACTGTTAATACCCCTGTTTGGTGAGCATTATCCCTGATCTCCTGAAACCGAAACCTAGCTAGAAGTCGGATTTTTGGGAGGGATAAAGGTTTTTTTTCTTGTATACTGTCATTTTTCCCTCGCCTGTAACCGTGTGTTCCCCAAACCTGTTTAAGTGTGAAGTGTGTTTAAGTTTGTTACCTTTTAATTTGAATAAAAGTTATACTTCTTTACATCGGAACCTGTTGTCTACTGCATCTTTATTCACAAACCCTAAATAAGTCCAAGTTTTGAACCTGGGGCGTGAGAGCAATTCGAACCGCTCACTGAGTCAGGGGAAAGGCTGACCCCTGTCACAACCACTCCCTACACCTCTACACCTCTCTCCTCTACACTTCTCCCCTCTACACCTCTCTCCTCTACACCTTTCACCTCTACACCTCTCTCCTCTACACCTCTCTCCTCTACACCTCTCTCCTCTACACCTCTCTCCTCTACACCTCTCTCCTCTACACCTCTCTCCTCTACACCTCTCTCCTCTACACCTCTCTCCTCGGCACCTCAATACTCTACACATCAATACTCTGCACCTCTCTTTTCTGCACCTCCCTCTTCTGCACCTCTCTCCTCTGCACCTCTCTCCTCTACACCTCTCTCCTCGACACCTCTCTCCTCTACACGTCTCTCTTCTACACCTCTCTCCTCTACACCTCTCTCCTCTACATCTCTCTCCTCTACACCACTCTCCTCTACACATCTCTCCTCTACACCTCTCTCCTCTACACCTCTCTCCTCTACACGTCTCTCTTCTACACCTCTCTCCTCTACACATCTCTCCTCCACACCACTCTCCTCTATACCTCTCTCCTCTACATCTCTCTCCTCTACACCACTCTCCTCTATACCTCTCTCCTCTACTCCTCTCTCCTCTACACCTCTCTCCTCTACACCTCTCTCCTCTACACCTCTCTCCTCTACACCTCTCTCCTCGGCACCTCAATACTCTACACATCAATACTCTGCACCTCTCTTTTCTGCACCTCCCTCTTCTGCACCTCTCTCCTCTGCACCTCTCTCCTCTACACCTCTCTCCTCGACACCTCTCTCCTCTACACGTCTCTCTTCTACACCTCTCTCCTCTACACCTCTCTCCTCTACACCTCTCTCCTCTACACCACTCTCCTCTACACATCTCTCCTCTACACCTCTCTCCTCTACACCTCTCTCCTCTACACCTCTCTCCTCTACACGTCTCTCTTCTACACCTCTCTCCTCTACACATCTCTCCTCCACACCACTCTCCTCTATACCTCTCTCCTCTACATCTCTCTCCTCTACACCACTCTCCTCTACACCTTTCACCTCTACACCTCTCTCCTCTACACCTCTCTCCGCTACACCTCTCTCCTCTACACCTCTCTCCTCTACACCTCTCTCCTCTACTCCTCTCTCCTCTACACCTCTCTCCTCTACACCTCCCTCCTCTACACCTCTCTCCTCTACACCTCTCTCCTCGGCACCTCAATACTCTACACATCAATACTCTGCACCTCTCTTTTCTGCACCTCCCTCTTCTGCACCTCTCTCCTCTGCACCTCTCTCCTCTACACCTCTCTCCTCGACACCTCTCTCCTCTACACGTCTCTCCTCTACACCTCTCTCCTCTACACCTCTCTCCTCTACACCACTCTCCTCTACACATCTCTCCTCTACACCTCTCTCCTCTACACCTCTCTCCTCTACACGTCTCTCTTCTACACATCTCTCCTCCACACCACTCTCCTCTATACCTCTCTCCTCTACATCTCTCTCCTCTACACCACTCTCCTCTATTCCTCTCTCCTCTACACCTCTCTCCTCTACACCTCTCTCCTCTACACCTCTCTCCTCTATACCTCTCTCCTCTACACCTCTCTCCTCTACACCACTCTCCTCTACACCTCTCTCCTCTACACCTCTCTCCTCTACACCTCTCTCCTCTACACCTCTCTCCTCTTCATCTCTCTTGTCTGCACCTCTCTCCTGTGCACCTCTCTCCTTTACACCTCTCTCCTCTTCATCTCTCTCCTCTAGACCTCGATCCTGTGCAGCTCTCTCCTCTGCACCTCTCTCCTCTACACCTCTCTCCTCTGCACCTCTCTCCTCTGCACCTCTCTCCTCTACACCTCTCTCCTCTGCACCTCTCTCCTCTGCAAGTCTCTCCTCTACAAGTCCCTCCACTACACCTCTCTCCTCGACACCTCTCTCCTCTACTCCTCTCTCCTCTACACCTCTCTCCTCTACACCTCTCTCCTATGAACCTCTCTCCTCCACAACTCTCTCCTTGGCACCTTTCTCCTCTACACCTCTCTCCTCTGCACCTCTCACCTCTGCACCTCTCTCCTCTGCACCTCCCTCTTCTTCACCTCTCTCCTCGACACCTCTCTCCTCTGCACCTCTCTCCTTTACACCTCTCTTTTCTGCACCTCCCTTTCTGCACCTCTCTCCTCTACACCGCTCTCCTCTACACCTCTCTCCTCCACACCTCTCTCCTCTACACCTCTCTCCTCTGCACCTCTCTCCTCTGCACCTCCCTCTTCTTCACCTCTCTCCTCTACACCCCTCACCTCTACCGCCCTCACCTCTACACCTCTCTCCTCGGCACCTCTCTCCTCTGCACCTCTCTCCTGTGTAAGATTTCCAAAATTTGCAGATCCCCAAAAATATATCGAAAGGAAAAAAATAAGGACTTTGGAACTTTAAAGGAAACATGTCTGGACATGTACGGCACGTGGATTGTCTGGGAATCCAAAGCCCAGCAAACATTAACATTTGGACAATAGGCCCTGGGAAAAGGCCGCCCCACCCAAAACACAGAGCCCATAGGAATGCTAGGCCCAGCAAGGAACCCAAAGCATGAGAACAATGCAAGCTTCCATGGAACAACAGCGCAACAGGATGTAAGCCATTTGATTTGGTTCAGCATAGTTGAAAGCCCATCAAAATTTAACAAGACAATGAACAGGCCTCACCTGAAAACTCACTGCATTACGAAACCAGTTTTCGTGAGGAGTTTTGTGGGGTCGGGGGTGGGAGGGTGCCAAAAAGGACTATATCTGCAGCAGGACCCAAGAGCTCTTTCTCTTTGACTCGCCGACCACGCTGGAACGCTCCCTCTCAGCACTGCCCAGAAGCCACATGGTAAAGGAAGACGTTCGATGACCAGAATCACCATCGACTTACCTGGCTGGATTTCGTACTGTTAATACCCCTGTTTGGTGAGCATTATCCCTGATCTCCTGAAACCGAAACCTAGCTAGAAGTCGGATTTTTGGGAGGGATAAAGGTTTTTTTTCTTGTATACTGTAATTTTTCCCTCGCCTGTAACCGTGTGTTCCCCAAACCTGTTTAAGTGTGAAGTGTGTTTAAGTTTGTTACCTTTTAATTTGAATAAAAGTTATACTTCTTTACATCGGAACCTGTTGTCTACTGCATCTTTATTCACAAACCCTAAATAAGTCCAAGTTTTGAACCTGGGGCGTGAGAGCAATTCGAACCGCTCACTGAGTCAGGGGAAA